>PVKH010004250.1:0-23657 GCA_004027955.1 Chaetophractus vellerosus
TGTCCCTGCCCATGAATGCCTAACTCTATCATAACTCTAGATAGAGTGCTGAAGGTTGAACAGCAACATGGATGAAACAGGCAGCCAAAGGCTGTGTCAGATGTTTGGTTATGGCTCATTCAGGTGCCCTACCTTTTTTTATTTCCAGCAGGCTTCAGCCAAAGTGCTAAAAAGTCAGTCCCGCCATATAGGAATTCTCTTAGAATGCATTTCACTCCAGCCATAATATTTCCCTTTTGGTCTTCTCCACAGCTTTCCATGAAGTCTCAGTTTATCCCAAGAAGGAGCTTCCCTTCTTTATTCTCTTTACTGCTGGATTATGTTCCTTCACAGCCATGCTGGCCCTCCTGACACATCAGTTCCCAGAACTTATGGGGGTCTTCGCAAAAGCTGTGAGTATTTGCCTGGAGAGAGGCCTCAGGAAAGGGACAGGGAGAGTCAAGAGATGTAGTGTGAGAGAAACTGGGGGTTGTCATTTACAAATGGATATGAGCTTGTACTGACCATTTGCTCACTGTTTAATTTTCATTAGCATCACTGGAATCAAAGAGTTGAAGGTCAAATGAAAAAAGTATAGGTTGTTTGTTTAATACATGCCTTGCCGCATTCCACAAAAAATATTTTCAGCAGTTTCCAAAAACTACACAAGACCCAAAATGATAAAATAAACAATTAAGGGAATCCTAGCAAATGAAAGATGAATGACATTATTTCTAATCTTTAGATATTATGGGTCTTACCTTTAAGAAGAGTGAGATTTACATTTTCAAAGATGATTAAATAAACATTTTGAATGGCTACAAACCCTTGGCTTGCTTGGGGAATGAGGTGAGGTGCAAAGGGCTTAAACTATTAAGAAGTAGACTAACCTAACCCTTAGAAATAGGTTGTATGGAGTCGCTTTAATAAGAAAAGTTATCTGTATCAACAGGGATGAACCATTGTTCCCTTCTGGAAACTGACCATTTAAACCTGCACATACATTGAGGATAAATGTATTGATTTTGCTACACATGCGTTTTGAACATAGGGAAGAAGGAAAAGAGTATCAGTTGTTTCCCTGGGACTCCATTCAGATTTCAAGGCGAGTGGAGTCAGAAAGGATGATTTCTAACTTGGTTGGGTTGATTTAATCCCTTTCCAGATGATTGACATTTTCTGCTCGGCAGAGTTCAGGGACTGGAATTGCAAGAGTATTTTCATGCGTGTTGAAGATGAACTGGAAATCCCACCGGCACCTCAATCTCAACATTTCCAAAACTGAACTCATCACTCTTCTTCCCCCACCATCACAACTGCTTCTTCTCCTGTATTCCTGACCTCCACCAGTGGCACTGCCCATCCACCCAGTTACTCAAGCGAGAAACTCAGCAGCCTCCCCAAACTCTTCCTCTCTCATTCCCCACATCCAATCTGTGTTAGCCTTCACAATCTATTGGTTCTAACCTCCTAAGTATTTAGGCATTAGTAAATGTGATTCGTCTCTCCGTCTCCTTTCTTTCCCCATGGCCTCTCTCTTAGTTTAGGTCCTTGTTACTTCTTGCCTGGACTCCTGCAATAGTCTTAACTGGTCTCCTTGCTTTCAATCTTATCCTCTGCCAGTCTTTCATACTGACACAAGAATGATCTTTCTAAAGTGCAAATTTGAGCATGTCAGTTCCCTGCTTGAATTTCTCCAGTAGTTTTACATCAACTTCAAGATAAAGTCCTGGCTCTTTAGCATGGCATACAAGGCCCTTTGTGACCTGGCCTTTGCTTGCCTCTTCAGCCCCAACTCTTGTACAGACACTACTCTTGGGCCATAGTGAACTACTTTTCATCCCCCTGGATGCTGTAGGCTCTTGCACACCCCTGTTCCTTTGCATGTGCTGTTTGCCCTGTGTGGCATGCTCTTTACCATCACCAGCCCCACTTTTCCACTCTACTAACATCACTTCATTCTTTCACACTCAGCTTTCTTTAAGTTTCTCCCAAGCTGAGTTACGTGTCTGTCTCTCCTCTGACCCCACAGTATTCCATGGATTCCTATATTATCACATTTATTGTATTATAAGAAGTTGAAAACTTGTCTGTCCCCCCCTTTAGAATGTGAGCTCCTTGAGAGCAGGACTGTGTCTTCCCCAACTCTGTATCACCAAAGCTTTGCACAGTGCCTTCCATATAGTAGGTTTCAATAAATGATTATTAAATAAATAAATGGTAGTGGTTTCTGCAGAAAGAATCGGTGTAAAAATTAAACACAGCTTAGCATTTCTTCTTTTCTTTTATACTTATATGGACTCTGAGAGCTGAAAGGGGCCTTGAACCCATTGCCATCAACAATACCACTGATGGAACTTATCTAGTCTCTTCTTGAATATTATCAGGGATGGGGAGTTTACCTCTTTAACCTTGATGCCCTCTTTGGATCACTCAGAATGAGTTCTGGATTATTCACAGCCCTTCCTTATACTGATAAAATCTGCCTCCCTTTCATTTCACTTATTTTATCTCTTCTCCCTTCTGAATCTAGATGCAACAACTCTACTTCTCTTGCAAATTCTTAAGACACCTAATACATTCATGGCCACTTCTAACCTCTAACTCACTACCTTCTCTTTTCTCTAGGCAGAATTTAATATCTTAAATTCCTTAAGTCTTCCGTACATGACATGATCTCTAAGCCCAAGTTTGCCCATCCTGCTTGGATGTTCTTTAATTTATGGCCCTACACTCTTCATTATTTTCTTCTGTTCCTAACTCAACCTCTAAGTAAAGAAGTTGCCAAAACTCAGTGTAGATTAGAGTACAACTTAGTGAAATTTAAAATAAGAATATATTTACAACATTACACAATTACTCTTCCCCCTAAAAAGATTTTAAAGCATACTTGTGAAAGTGCATCACTGGTCCAGTATTCTTTATTAAACTAATAGCACTTAGTAGGAATTTTGGATCAGAACAGAGATTGTCACCAGTCACATGCATAACATACACCTGGCCCTATCACCAGAAATTCAGAATCTTG
The DNA here is from genome assembly GCA_004027955.1 of Chaetophractus vellerosus. Lineage (NCBI taxonomy): Eukaryota > Metazoa > Chordata > Mammalia > Cingulata > Chlamyphoridae > Chaetophractus > Chaetophractus vellerosus. The sequence continues at coordinate 3,008 of PVKH010004250.1, forward strand.
GGTTTTAGCCCCCAGCAATCCATATTTTTAACAAGGAACCCCAGTGGATTCTGAGGCTGGGGGTCAAGGACCCTACTGTACTTCCTTCCAAGAACAGTGGTTTCAAGAAAGTTGAACCTTTGAGCAGCCGTTTTGTGGATACATGGTGTGCTGACAGCTGTCCAGACGAAAGCTTTGATTCTTTTTCTACAGGTCGGGGTTTTACATTGGCTGTACCTTTGAATCATCTGAAGCTTAAAAAAATACTGATGCCTGAGTACTACCCCACACCTACCCATAGGGGCTAAGACTTAATTGGTCTGGGGTGCAGCATGGGCATCTGAAATTTCAAATGCTCCCCAGTGACTCTGGTGTGCAACCAGGTTGAGAACCACTCCACAGAATGAAATGACTTCGCTTTAGACACCTAATTGCCTGAAACAACTTTAACCAGGGAGGGATTGGGAGGTGTAGGGATGGTAAAGAGAATACGCTTGGGAGTTGTTTAGGGAAGGCTACACAGCTGTCCCTCCAGAATACTGGAAAGGTGTACTCATTACAGATGCCTGACAAGGGGTCACTCTCTGATTTAATGTTTCTAAAGCTTTAGTTTTGAGTCTAGTATCAAATGATTCATTAAATGAAAATTAAAAATGCGTGTAGGGTCTAAGGTGTGGTAGTTTGGTCAACCTACCTATAATTTTAAAATGTAGCTTAGATGTTTGTTTTTAAACCTCAGTCTGCAGAATCACATTCATCTTGCCTTTCATTGAGGTTTAGCAGTTTCCAAAACGTCTGGAGAGACTTCGTGGGAAAGGAAGATGGATGGCCTGAATGAGACAAGCCCCATCTCTGTCCTCCTCCCCACCCTGCCCCCAGAGTCTTCTCCACATTTCCCCCCTTGTCACTTCATCAGGACACTCATGAAGCCATCCCAACCCCCAGGCCCCCCACCCCCGGTAGGTTATCACAGCTGCCCTGCAGGCTGTGTGCAACCATTTGCAGCTTGTGAAAATGATTTTCTGAGCCCTCCTCTGAGATAATGTCCCTGGGATAATGACTTTTAGTAGATGCAGAGAGATTATACTGCCATCCCTCAGGCTACATGCAGCTTGGGAACTCTCCAATGTGTTTACATGTTGATATGCAGCCAGTAGGGAAACCCACAGTGTGAGCAACTGGAAAACAGTAAAATGAGAGGCTTCAACAGACTCCCCTCCTTTCTACCCCACCCTCCAACCTAATCTGCCTCAACGATTTTGGATGAACTCCTCCTAGAATGTTTGGTTACCCAAGATAAGGTTGCCCATATAAATAAGTTATCTTTCCAAACCCAGCCCGCACAGAATGTGGGAAGGTCAGCATTCTGACCCTTTCTGCTTTCAAGGACTCTGTCTCTACTACTCTGGTCTTGCCCCTTCCTTGAGATTGAGCCCCCCTGACTTCTGACTCTCGTCTTCACTTATAGGCCCGGACCTCTTTGAAGTCTGATATTGATTACAGTGCATTGTCAATTGTCTCATTGCCATAGGGCACCTGGAACTTCTTCAGATAAGCAGAGGCCTTTCGAATGTTATTGAAGCATGTTAGGAGCCATGACCTTCTTCTAAATAATGGTGTTTTGGGAAAAGGAGGTTCAGGCAACTAAAGTGTCACTCTCTTTTATTATTTCAGTTGCTTTTTTCTCAATATAAGACACTGGTTGAATTATGGTGCATTTTGGCTTAAAATTTGATGGTGTATCTGTGTCCTTTGGATAGAGGTTCTGCACGTTGAGATAGATGGGCTGTTTCAGGGTTGCCTGGTGTTACTCAGACCTAACGTTTCAGGCAATAAATTTCTCCCTAAACCTATAAGTAAAACTGCTGTTTCTCTTTGTGCTTTGGTTGAGTCTCTGGCCAAAAAGTATTGACCGATTTTAAATCATGCAAAGAAACACAGAAGAGCTACCCAAGCAAGGTATGCTCCTGCAAACTTAAAAAAAAAAAATCTCCTAATGAAAGCCAGCAACCTTTAACTGGTTACTAAATGAAAGGTCTTAGCAGCTTCAGATGCCTCACTGTGTTGTCTGCTGTTTCCTTCTGGGTGTGGGGTAGAAGGAGGATATGGGGTGCTGAGGAGGAACGTAGCTTAGTCAAAAGGAGCACATCACAACAGGGTTCCGCAAGAAAATTAAGCCCTCTAGAGAAGATTCAAGGTACTCTTTTCTAAATTTTCCCAGGGATGGCAGATTCTAGATATGAGGAAGAGAAGTAATTCATTGCATACATTGGAGGCATTGAGGCTTTATTCTCTTGGGGAACCTGGTTGAGAAGGGAGGGTGCACTCTAGAGAAGCAAGGACCGCTGTATCTTGCTGTGCAGCGTGGGAAGAGGGACAATTGCAGACATCAAACAGGTGGAAGCACTCTTGGTTTTCAAAGTCTCACTTTTGTGATTTTATCCAAGTCAGGTCAGGTGCCCCAAATTAAGTACACAAACAAAAGCCTTTATTTTGAACAAACTTCATAATATTGCCATTCGGTCTGCAACCCAAGTTAAGGCTCCCTGATATTCCCACATTTCAAGTGTATGAACTTGCTCAGAGTACAGACTTTGAGTGGTGCCTTTCATCTAACTCCCCTGCCCCTCTTGGTCACAACTCCAGCAGCTCTAAATCTGTTTTTGTTCAAGTATTTAGGATATGATAACTTCACCAGCAATATCACCCTGTTTATTGAGCCCCATCTTCCAACACCTGTCAGAATCTTTGGTTTATCCAGACCACTTTAGCACTTAGCTCCTCTTTAGGGAGTTGCGTATTATAGGTAAATGCTGTGTTTAATGGAGTTTGGCAGTCCCTGATACCCTGATATCTCTGTCTTGATCCTCCCCTCCCATCCCCCTCACACCCACACACTTTTAATTACATCTTTTTAATTTTATAATTTTCCCATTTTGGATTAATGCAATCAGTAGACTTGCTCCATATTAGCTTCTGACATCCAGGGTTTTACAAGCTCTTTCAGAGGCAGCTTGAGCAGTAACAACTCACCCCAGGGCTCAGTGTCTCCACACTGCCCTCCAACTGCATTCAAGGGTGGTACTCAGTTCCAGCTCTGAATTGAAAAAGAGCAGGAAATCCATTCTGAGTGGTGAGCATCCCAGGTACACAATCATGAATTAACAGACCTTTGGTCTTTGGTTCATGTTTTCAACAAAGCATAATTCCGGAAGGTTGTGAGAAACTGGAGAAAGAGAACCACTCCACCTTTCTGTAAGCACTAATGACTTGCCTATTTCTAAACTGCAAATCCAGCTTGGCCTTTCAGGCCCTTCCCAGTATTCCAGTCACTTCTGAACTCTGCCTCTGTTTCTGCTAAACTGAAATATTTACTATCTTCTGGTTGTACCAGTTGCTTTCCCATTTTTTTCCAGCTGGTTATTGTTCCTAGAATGCCCATCCTACTCATATTCTCCTTACCATCCTTACCCCATCTCTTTCTCATGATATCCCAACCATTCATCAGTTTACTTCATTTGCCTCGTTTAAGTTTTTTTTTCCTGATTCTTTCAACAAAATGTTATCTCTTCCTTTTCTAAATCCTCCTGTTTCAAAGCGCTGTTTGAGCTTTGCCCTGATTCCTAAGCATGGTCTATCTGGTACTGTTACTTTGCTGCACACATGTCTTAGTGGCATCCTCCCCCACTGGACTTTGAGCTTTCGGACAGTGGAACTTTTGTCCTTGACTCCTTTTTATATCACCCAGCAGTTAAGTGCCTTACTGAGTAAATATATTTAATTGATGCAAAAGAGCAAAAGAACCCAAGGTGGAGAAGGATTCCATATCTTCTTATGCTATCTTGAGGGTTTTGGGTTTTTTTTTTTCCTGTTGGTCTCTTAAGATGATCCTTTTTTAAGAGGAGGAGGAGGAAAGATTATGAGGTCAAGTGAATTTGGGAAACCTGCCCACCACCCCTTTAAAGGCCCAAAATCCATGGGATATATGACCAGTAAAGGGACCTGTTTTACTCCACTAAATGCACTGTCTACTAAGCTTGTTTGACTTCTGAACCAGGTTCCCCCTCTGCATATGTAGTCACATCTGCACTACTTTGCTGTAGGAAATTCTTGTCAGTGCTGTGCCTATGGACAAGGGATTAGGACAAAGGACACCACGATAAAAGAACCAGGTGTTGAACTTTAGCAAGATGATACTTCCGTAATGAACACACAAAGGGGAAGGAACCTATCCAAACACCTTCTGTCCCCTATGTGGGCTAGGGTACCTCTTCTGCCAGATGTTGGATGGTTTGTGGAATGAGGCTGATTCTTTACAAGAACATGGTCAGAATGTATTTGAATGATGTTAAATGAGTCTCAGGCCAAAGCATTTGGCTTCCTTAAAAGGCACAGCTAATGAGCATTATTCTCTACCTGGAAAGCAGGAAGGAGTTTAGTAACCAAATGAAAAGAGTTCACAAAGATCCACCTAGAACAGCACCTCTTCAACAAGGACACACCCTCCATGGAAAAGCCAGTTTGGCTGCCTTCCCCCAGTTCCCAAGAGAGCACTGCTAAAATCAGGCCAATCAGAAGAGAGTACAGGCTACACAGGTATTTGGAAAGACAATAGGACCCCAAAGCAGTGCACGACCATATAACAATATTGACTTTTTAAAAATTGCCTTTTCATTTAAAGTGAGTTCTTCACTCAGCTAGGAGAGCAAGTGGTCTAAGCTGTCATCATTTTTGAACCCTTCTGCCCACACTAGTCATCTGCATGGGCAGCCAGCAGATCCCGCAGACTAGTTGGAAGACCTCAGAACTATGGGCCAGCTGTCAGAGGAGAGAAGGGGGCTGTCAGCAGACACTTTCCTTTATCTAGCGGAGCTGAGGGGCTGGAATGCAGGTGTGATAGTCAATCTATGTTTCTTATAAACATAAATATGAAATTGTATGCCTTTTGAGATTTCAGTCATGCAGAGACTTAAGATGCAGAGCATGCAGATGGTGGGAGAGGTCTGTGTTATAGTCTTGACCGAGATCCTGACTGACTGCTTTTTCTTTCTGATTTCTTTGCAGTTCCTCAGCACTTTGTTTGCCCCCTTAAACTTTGTCATGGAGAAAGTAGAAAGCATCCTCCCATCCAGTCTGTGGCATCAGCTAACGCGGATCTGAGGGAAGCCCACCAGCCTCCCACTCACCTCACCCAGCTGGCTGCCACCAACTCCTCTGTGCCAACTCCTTGTGGACTGCAAGAAAGCATGACTTTGAAAAAGGGAAGCCATTCCAAGATTTTAAAATGCTCATGGACCGTCCGTTCCATATCAAAAGCTGTTTTTGTTGTACAAAATTCATTGATGTTCAGTTCTATTATATTTTGCCTTCAGAAAAGAAAAAAAAAGTCTGAAATAAATTTTTGTGTATTGCAGCAACAAATCGTGTCTTCCTATAGTTTTCAACCCTAAAAGTCTTGGTGTTTCAAGTAAACCTATGGCATTTACACTTAATTTACTAGGGAACCAGACCTGCTGGTGCTGTGTACTGAATGCCACACCATGGTTTTCTTTGTTGATGGAATCGTCATCTCAGCTGGCACTTAGACTCCTTATAGTTGGTGGCCTGGAAAATGGAATCTCTCTGGCTTAAAAGTACCGTCTTTTTCAGTCCCAAACTGGGTGTTCTCATAGGTCAAATACACACAAAAACCTACCAAAATGAATGACAGAAGACAGAAATGAAATAAAACATATATGCCATAACAGGTTTCTCCCATTCAGGGACTATGCATTGAGTAGTGTTTGACACTGTGGTTCCAGGAGTCTGTTCATTTTTGCTGTTTGAAAATTCACTGAGAAGAAAAGCTCTGATAAGAAGCTACAGACCCCATGTCTATTGTAAAACCTGACCAACTTTACCAACATTGCCATGTTTATTTCATAACTCCTTATAAGAGTTTTGGTTTTTTTAAATCATGTTTGCATTCTTGATACTTGAATGTGAGCATTCTTGTAGTATTTTAGTGATCTGAACCAAAATGATCACTTGTCCTCGCCACCTTTAAAAGCCTCTGTATGATTCACACCTTTCTGAGCATCTGTCTTTACTTAAGCAAAAGAAAAAATAACCTCGATTCCTCTCTCTGGAGTGAACAGAATCTCTTTAAAATCTCTCTAGTGCTTTAAAAAAAGGACTGTCCCGTAGAAAGTGTGTTGCCCTTTTCTTTAGAATCTTCCATCTTTCCCTGCCGTGTTAAAAGGGGCTGTACATGGGGAAAGCCCCAGACCACTTCTTCCCGGTTGCGCTTCCTTCCTGCTGGCTCCTGGTCCTGGATGCTGGGCTTCACCCACAATCAGAGTCCTGTGAGCAGGTAAAGTTGAGGTGCACAAGGGCCTTTCATGCTTCAGGCAAGCATTTCTTTGTAGCTACTTTGTGCTAAGCCCTAATGGGGATGTGCAACTGGCCTTAAAAAAGTATCAGTAGGGGGTTGAAACCCATCTACGCAGCAGTAGTGCTGCTGCTGAGGCAGAAGCCATGTCTGCATTGTTTACCTCTTTACGCTTTCTTCCTCCAGCAGATGTCTTGACATACTTTTGACAAAACAGATGGTGTGTTGAATGAATTGATGCAATACTTTATAGGTACAAATAAACTTTTCATGCCCAGAGGAGAGAAATTGGTTCCAGCTGAAAAGGATCAGGAAAATCTTAGAGTTGTGATCTTGAGCTTAAAGGAAAAGAATAATTATTTAATACAATTCTTTGATTATTTAATACAATTCTTTGATTTAACAGATGAGGAAACCAAAGCCTGGAAAGATTTGACTCGCTCAAGCTGGGACTCTAAACTGGCTTTGGCTATGAGTTTGAGGACCAGTAGGCAATTAGATATATTGATTTGGAGCTCAGCTGGTCTCCTCTTGTGTACACCTCAAGTTGATTTCACAGTCCCTTCGGACCCCAGCCTTGAAGCTCATATGTAACTGATCCTCAGAAAGAAACCCTTGGAATTGAACATCTCAACTGAGCATGGTCAAAAGGCAAGCCAGCCTCAAGTTGGTATGTTTGTCCAGGGAAGAAGGAGTAACAATCTTCCAGTGTGCAAGGAGTTTTTAATTTTTATTAAGACCACCCCACTTCCTGCTTCAAGCTTTGATCCTGTCAAGCTAGAAGGGAATTCCATCTGTCATGAGTGGGATATACTCCACCTCCCACAGTGGGTCAGGATTCTGAAGGCCCATGGCCTCTAGTCTTAGTCTTTTTTGCCTCTGAGAGCATTGTCATCCAAGCCCACGGTGCCCCCAAAACCTGGTGCTCTCTGCTTCTCTGGCTCACAATAGGCAACAGGACCTCACTCGCGCAGTGCCAGGCTCCCCTGTGCATCTCACTGCCACCCCTTCTCAGGCCCGCGGAACATCCCTGTGTGCCTCTCAGCACTCCACTCTCCTTCTTTGCTACCCACAATAATCTCTACAGTGGGAGCCAGCCCTTAGAAACTCAAGCTTTTTCCTGCTGCTTCTGCTTTTCTCCCTGGCAGCTTTTTCTGGGGCCAAAATTCTATAAAAGCCAGACTCCTGCTTGGAGTGACAAACAGGAGAATTCAGGGAGAAATTATGGATTAAAATCTCAAAAATTATCTTGCTCTACCAATCAAAGATAACCTCCTTTATACCCAGTGTGAATTAGATTCATTTGTTCACACCCCTTTATTTAATTGAAATTTATTGAGGACCCACTGTATGCCAGGGATGTCATCAGGTTCTCCCAATTGCCTCTTGAATTGCAGCACTTATCACATTGTGCTTTAATTGACTGTCTCCTTTACTGGACCATAAGGAATTCGAATTACACATTATGACTTCTTCATCTTCACATCTCCATGATCTAGAATTAGATAATCTATATTCTAGAATATAAAAGCTCAATAAATGCCAGCAGGAAGGTAAAACAGGCCAGGTATCAGGGGTAAAGAAGTGGCTGGTACTAAGCCAGAAATGAACATCATTTTATTACAGTCCAGGAGAAAATATTTATCCTCTTCTTGGAGCATCAGTTTAAGGAGGAGCTTTTGTGAAACATTTGCGAAAGTAAAGTTTTATCTAGATGGTATTATTTCTCCTTATTTCAGGGTTCTCAAATGATGATCGTTACCATTTATTGTGTGCCAGATACCATGCGAGGTACTTGATGTGCATTATTCCTTTGAATCCTCCAAACCCTTCTGTGACATGGGTGCTAATGTTATCCCCATTGAACTGGGGCAGTGCAAGGAGCTGGGATTTGAAGCCCTGAGCCACTCGACACTTGGCTGCTCTACAGTGCTGCCTTAGGATGCTTGCTCACCTGGCTCCTTGCCTACCTAGTCTCGCTACCTAAAAGCAGATTCATCAGCTGATCTTTGGACCCTCAAATACCCCGGAAAGGTACAGCACCTGAGAAAAGGACAAAGCAGACTTTCACATTTTCTTTCACATTCCAGCCTTATGCATTGTGATAGGAAATAGGACTGCTAATGATCCTAGATTACATGATAGAGGCATAAAAACAAGTGTAACACTGTAGACTTGAAACAGGAAGGGGATCCCTCTAATGCATGCAGACAAGCATTTCTCACAAGAGGTTTTGAGAAGCATTAATCAAATGAGACGATTGTTCTCTTGGAAATTCTCAGCACATAGAACACTCTCCTCTTTTATAAAGATTCTTACTAATATCTTACAGCATCATTTTAGGAAACGTTGGACTAGACCAATGCCAAATCAGAAGGAGGGTCCCAGAAACAAGGCAAGAGATCTTTCATAGCATCCCCCATCCTGACCAGTTGGGGGCCTGCCAGACGGAACGTGGGAAGACTCTCAGGCTGCATTCAGCTGTGATACCCTGCCACGCTAATGGGCATCTTATGCTCCACATCCACTCCTGGCCTGCCTACAAGTCCCCCTCGGTACTGGCCATGAACATTGGTCCGTGAAGCCCCAGCAGGATCACAGGACCTTCTTACTGTCCATGGATACCAACACAGCTAAACAAAGTAGAGAAATTAATAATTGGAACAGCTGTCATAATTCAAGTGTTTTGTTTGCTCTCCTGTTATACAAGAAAAATCTATTGACCATACCTGCGAGAGCCTGTTAAGACCTGGGTTTTGGCCATGGCAACCAGTCAGTAACTATTGCTCTCCTGGGGTGGACACCAAGTGGAAATCCCACCAAGTGAGGTTTTTTTTTCAGGAACTGTCCCACCAACCCCAAGACCTATGGGTCTTATATCTAACAAATTATATTTTATATTATTTTTTTAAAGCAGGTTAGTGACAACTAAGATGGTCCCTCTGCAATTAGAATCTGATGTCAGAGTGAGAAAATCCCCTGTTCACTGGGAACTCCCATGTCACTCATTCTGTATTAATGATATTTATTCTCCCTAGTTGTTTTATTCTTTAAAAATAGCTCCCCTGGTTGCAATGTTATGTTAAGCATATTACATGTTACTCCAAAGTCAGTTCATATATTACAGCTTGTTACACTCCTGGGTAAACATTTCTGAATAGCTCTCACTCCACAGTTACAGTTTCACATTAAATATGGGCTGCCATGAGTGGAACCTGAGAGAGTTGTCTGTTCAACTCCTGGCTCCTTGTTTTCCCTGGAAGTTTTCTTCCCTTTCTATTTATATTCCACAGGGAAGAGGTGCTTCCAGTAAGAAAAGTCTACTGAACGAAGGTGGAAAGTATCTTTTTCTAGAGTATTCTTGGAGGGGAGGTTAGAAAGTAGGCAGCTATTCAGGACAGCATGTTCTATGGAGGCCAGCGAGGGTTTGGAACATGAGTTGTCATGCTGATTTGGGAGGGAAGGAGATGTGAGTCCCAGAATGCATCAAGGTCATTGACAAAAAGTCACAGTAGCTTTCCTTCTACAACATTATTATCAAAATGAGCTTTTGGGAGCTGATGTGGCTCAAGCGGTTGAGTGCCTGCTTCTCACATGGGAGGTCCTGGGTTCGGTAACTGGTGCCTCCTAAAAATAAAAAAAAACAACAAGCAAACAAATGAAAAAAAAAAAAAAAACATCTCAGGGGAGCCAATGTGGCTCAGTGGTTGACCACTGGCTTCCCACTTACAAGGTCCCAGGTTCAGTCCCCAGCCCTGGAACCTAAAAAAAAAAGCTTTTGTCCACTACAGCTATAGAGTTTGTTTCTTCTGTGGCTAGCCTATTCTTTGAAGTGTCATTAATAGACAATTTCAGAGATTTTGCAAGATGTAATGTTTTTAGTCATAACAATAGAATTCAGAATGGCAACTTTTAAAACTTTCTGTTTTGGGATCTAAGCATAAAGCTCTAAAGAGCCACTAGCTTCTTTGCTTCATTTATTCATGCATTCATTAAATACGTATCATGTACTGGGTGCTATCTTGGCCCTGGGCATACATAAATCAACAAGAAAATGTCAATATGCTTATGCTTGTGGCATACGCAAGGTCCACAGCCCTCTGGGGAACAAAGTCCTCATACGCTGTTGCTGGGTTGAGGTTTTCACATGGCACCTCCTGCTAAGGAATACCAGTAATCCTCTTGTGTGACTCTTTGGAGTAGTAAACAAGCAACACTGAGCAGCCTGAAAGTCATGCCCAAGTGGCCTTATGAAATTCTTCTCAGTGGGCCCCAAATGCTCTCAAAAGGTGAACAAGTCAAGAGTCACTTTACTCTTATGCAACTTTGCTAGTTCTGATTTCCCCTACATGCCTTCTTTCAAACTATCTTAGCCGTTGCCCAACATAGTCTGACGAGCCCCAGGCACCTCTCTTTCTCAAGATAAGGGGGAGTCTTCAGAGGAAAAGTGACTATAATGGGGCCACGGCACGAGAATCTCTGGAGCCCACTGCCGTTTCCCTTGGCTACAAAGCCAAAGGCCTGAGACCCTTGAGAAATGGAGAATCAGATTGTGTCCAAAATACATCTCAACCTCTTGGGGCTGTCTGTAGCTATATAAGGAGCTGGTCAAGAGTTATTTATCAGAAAGGTTCTTGAGGGCAAAGAGAACCTACAGGGCACTTCAACTAGCTGAGCAGTCCCCGGCTCTGATGTGCCTGCAGCTGTCACCAGGGAAGGGTATCGGCTAATCAAATGGCACCGTGATTGTGTTTTCATAAGCAAGGGCTGCAAAGGGCCCCTTTTCTCTTCCCTCAACTCCTTCAAACATCTTTGCCCATATTTGCACAGGGTCTTGGACTCCAGAAAATATTAGAGTCTAAAAATAGTCACGCTATAGGCAAGTTGTTGATGTTTTAACCAAAGTGTAAAATGGAACTGTCCAATGATCACTAATCACCATGGCCAAAGACAAGTCTTTAAGAGATCATTCTGCTAATCACGTGCTTTTCCTAAACGATCCAAGTAAGAACAGAGAATTTGAGCCATGACAGCCACTCTAATTTCTTCGCCTTAATCAGCTGCAATTGTACCCACTGACAGCCCCATACCCAAGGGGCCCGACAGCACCATCAGTGAGACCAGTAGCCTCCTCTTTCAGATCTCAGTAGGAAACATTTTTATACACACAGAATTGAGGACCCATATGCACAACTGCATTAAAAAAATATCTGTATATATCTTTTAGTTCTGAAAGATCTAACTGGGTACTCAAAAACAAACAAACAAAAAACCCACACTAGAGCTTCAAAAAGTAGGAACTTCATTCATCCCACAGCCAGTTTTCTGCCATGGGAGAGATGACTGGACCATACCTTCAGACTGTTTTCTCCATCTCTCCTATGAAAGTTGTGAAGCATATCTCCTAAGATCTGACTGATTTGCCCTGTCATGTATAGGAAGGTGTTTTTGTTTCCTGGCTGCTAAAATAAATGCTATACAGTGGGTTAGCATAACAACAGGAATTTATTGGCTCACAGTTTCAGAGGATGGAAGGTTCACTTCCTCCTAGCCTGGGTATCTTCTGGCTGGCCAACAATCTCTGGGATTCCTTGGCTTTTCCATCATGTGGCAATGTACATAGCGCTGTTTTCTCCCTTCTCACCGGGTTCTGCTGACTTCAAGCTTGTGGCTGTTCCCCCTGGCTTCTTCTGACACCAATTTCCTGTGCTTATAAGGACTGCAGCCATATTGGATTAAAGCCCACTCTCACTCAGTCTGGGCACATATTAACTGATAACATCCTCAAAGGTCCTATTTACAAATAGGTTCACACCCTCTGGACCAGGGGTTGGGACTCCTGCCTTTTATTAGGGGACATGATTCAATTCCCAATAAAAGCTTTTCCAAAAATCCTCCCACTGTTGATACCATTATGATAGCACTCAGAACTACTTTTTTTTTTTTTTTTTTAGGTACCGGGGCAGGCCAGGGAGTGAACCCCAGGACCTCGTATGTGGGAAGTTGGCACTCAACCACTGAGCCACATGGGCTCCCTGTGTTGGTTTTTCCATTTGTTTGCTGGTTGGTTGTTTTTGTTTTTAGGAGGCACCAAGGACTAAACCTGGGACCTCCCATGTGGGAAGCAGGTGCTTGAGCCACATTTGCTCCCAGAACTTCACATTTTAATGTCTCTCTATTCCTCCTCCAGATTATGCATTGTACTCACCCTGGTATCTCTACGTTTAGCATAGTGTTTGCACCAGTGGTTCTCAGCAAATGCTGAGCAGGAGGAAGGAGGGAAGAATTGAGGAGTAGAGTGCTAGAAGTGTTTTCCATCCAGGTTTATCATGGCAGGGGCACTGGTGCCCTTTGTAAAATTCAGTTTGGTAGTTGGAATTGCAATGTTTCTTTAGTTGTGTTCATGGCCAATTTATGGTAGTCACCTTCTAAAATTCTCTCCATGTTTGGGTGGTATGGTAGTTTGAGATTATTTTATGAATCCCAAAAAGAGAAATATTATGTTTGTAAACTAATCTATTCCTCTGGGTGTGATACCCTTCAATTATATTAAATGCAGTTGAGGGATCCTTGATTAGATTACCTATTAGAATGGCTTTGAGAGCTTTTTTGATTCGACCACATCAGTAAGGCATGACACAGGTTGAGTCCCCACCCCTCTGGTATAAATGGACACTCACACAGACAGACATGAGAAGACACACTGGAAGAGAGAGCTCTGTCGTTTTTGTTCCAGCCACGTGACAGAAAGAAGAAAGGTCAAACAGCTAAAGACCCAGGGAGATATGAACCATTTTGCTAGAGAGCTTACAGCTAACCTTGGGAAGCGTGCCCTGAGAGACAAGCCCTATGCTAGGAGGGAGGGGACTTCACTTAAGCACAAAGCATCAAGAGGCTGGGCCCACAGAGCCTCAAGAGGAAGAGGAAGCCCACAGGGGAAGGCAGAGACTAGGCAGAGGTTATCCACCATCTTGCTTCAACATGTGGCAACTGACTTTAGTGAGAAAGCAACCTTGAGGTGGACTTTTTATGGCCTTGTAACTGTAAACTTTTACCCCCAAGTAAATACCCTTTATAAAAGCCAACAGATGGGGGCTGGCTGTAGCCCAGTGGATAGAGCACTGGTTCACCACATGGGAGGCCCCAGGTTCCCGGGGCCTCTCCGAATGGGCAGACCACCTTGAGAGGGAAAGCTGCTGTGGGCGGGGCAGAGCCACCATGGGCGGGGCAAAAAGCCACCACGGGCAGGGCAAAGCCACCATGGGCAGGGCAAAGCCACCCACGAACAGAGCAGAGCTGCCCATGAGCAGAGTAGAGCCGCCCGCGAGCAGGGCAAGCCGCCTGCCCAGTGAGCTGACTCGGCACGTCACCGCAACGGGGGGAGACAAAGCAGACACAGAAGAACACAAAGGTGAACACAGCAAGAACAAGCAGAAAGGGGGGTATATGTAACAACAACAACAACAAAAAAGCCAACAGAGGGAGCGGATATGGCTCGAGCAGTTGAGCGCCTGCCTCCCACATGGGAGATCCCAGGTTCGATTCCCGGTACCTCCTAAAAGAAGAAAAAGGTGTCCATTCAAATCTCTTACCCATTTCTAAAATGGGTTGTTTTTCTTTTTATTTCATTTCTGTTATTTTAAATCAGCATGTTTGTGGTAATGTTTGAGCACCTACAGGAAATTAATGAACACACACACATGTAGTTGAAATATAAATTGATACTATAGCTAAGATATTAACTTCAAAGCACAGTATCAAAAACTTTATAATTATTTATGGATAAAGTGATTTTTAAATTATTGATTTTTTAAATTATTCAGTAAAGTACATATAAAAGTCTAGAAATGGGGGGGGGGAGCGGATGTGGCTCAAACGTTTGAGTGCCTTACTCCCACATGGAAGATCCCAAGTTTGGTTCCTGGTGCCTCCTAAAAACAACAACAACAATGAATAGACAATGAGTAAAATGAACAAACAAACAAACAAACAGAAAAAACAAGCAGGCAATGAGCAGACAACAAGCAAAAAAAACCCCCAAAACAACAAGCAGACAATGAGCAAAAACAACAACGAGCAAACAGACGAGGGAGCCATCTGGAGGGCGGGGAAAGCCAACAGATTTCTGGTAATTTGCATTGGCAGCCCTGCGGCAGGCTGGTGCAGGTGGTAAAAAGCAAGGCCACCCTGAAGAGAGGTGTGAGGCTGGAACACCTGAGAAATCCCAGCTCCTCTGCTTCTTTTCCTCACCACCCATAGCCCCTATCTTACTGCAAACCACAGACTTCTGGAGATGGAAGGCATATAAATAGTCCAGAAGGGTTTGCAGTGTACCTCCTGTTCCTACCCTGATAGTCATACTCTGTGTAGCTCAGAACAACAAAAAGGGAAGTTGTTTCCTTAGGACAGGGTTTCTCAACCTCATCACTATTGACATCTTAGGGCAGATAATTGATTGTGCTGGGGACTGTACTGTCCATTAAAGGATAGTTAGCAGCATCCCTGGCCTCATCCAACTAGATGCCAGTAGTGGCTCCCCAACCTGCAGTTATGACAACCAAAAATTCTCCAAAACTTGTCAAATGTCCCTAGGGGGAAAAATCCACTCTGCTTGAGAACCACTGCGTCAGGTACAGCATCCGGTGATAACGTGAGCTGGTGGAGTCATTTTCCTCAGGAATACAGCATGCCCATCGAGAGCGTGAGTGCCCCTCCTCTGGCTTCCACAGGCTAAGTTGTGGAGGAAAGCACGTCTTGCTCTCAGTCTGTCTATTTTTCTATCAACAAGGAAATGAATGGAGAAAAATACTCCAAAACAAAAACTCACTTATATAGAGACTGATCTTTTCAGATTTTGGTCATTTTTTTCTTTTCAACATGTCAAACAATAAAACAAAAACTTATTGAAAATATGTAAATATAGTCCAAAAACCCTTTTTTGAGAATAAGTTGCTGACTTGATGCCCCATAAGTCCTAAATACTTTAGAGTGTATTCCCTACAAACAAGGACATTCTCCTACTTAACCACAGTGCAACCATCAAAACTAGGAGATTTACACTGATACAGTACAATCTCACCCCTTCACTCCTCAGACCCCACTTGGGTTTCTCCAATTGTCCAATACTGTCTTTTATAAAAGGAAAAGGACCTACTTCAGAATAACACACAGTATTTAGTTGTCATTTCTCTTCAGTTTCTTTCACTCTGAAACAGATTCTCAGTCTTTCCCTAATTTTCAAATCCTTAACAGTTAATTTTTTTAAAAGATTTAGGCCAGTTATTTGGTAAAATGTCCATCAGTTCAGCCTTTTCTGAGATTTCCTCAAAAGTTGATTCAGATTATACAGGTTTCACAGGAATATCCCAGAAGTAATGCTGTGTTCTTCTCATTGCATGCACTCAGGTTAGTGGCAATGAAGACTTTGACCCCTTGATTAAGATGTGTCTGCCAGGCTACTCTTTCCCCTTTGTAATTAATATATATATGAATATTTTGTGCAGGAGGAACTTTGAAAATACGTAAATATCCCATTACTTACCCAACTTTCCATTTATTAACATATGTATTTATATCTGTAAGGCCTCCTGGATTCCTATTTTATTCAATTTGTCAAAATCCGCTACTATCATTTCTTTGAGGCTCAAATTGTCCCAAATTTGGCCAAAAGGAGCCCACTCAATCTGCCTCTGTGTTCTTGTGACATGTCCCCATCATTCTTTGACCACTTTGTGGCTTTCTAGCACAGATATTCTAAGCTCATTTTATACTTTTCTTGCCCCTAAAAAGAGTTCTAGTTCCTTGAAGTGGAAATGGTATTGAGAAATTGGGTTCTAGTTGTGCTCATTGCTATTGGGGTATAACTGCTCCTAAGCCCTCTCGGTGGACAGAGGTAAGGAATATATGTACTGTGGTGGTTGGAATCTGTATGTGCCCCAGAAAATCATGTTCTTAAAGCTAATCCATTCCTGTGGGTGTGAACCTATTGTAAGTAGGACCCTTTGATGAGGCTACTTCAGTTAAGGTGTGGGCCTTAATCCTCTTACTGGAGTCCTTTATAAATGGGATGAATATGGAGTGAGGGAGAGAGGGAGAGAGGGAGAGAGGGAGAGAGGGAGAGAAAAAGCCATGGAAGCAAGAAGCTGAAAGCAACGGATCCTGGAAGAGAAGGAAAATACCAGCAGACGTTACCATGAACTTTGCCATGTGACAGAGGAGTCCAGGAAGAAAGCATTGTCTTGATGATGCCTCGATGTGGACATTTTCATTACCTCAAAACTGTAAGCTTAAGTTAATTCCTAATAAATGTGTTAAAAGCCAACACATTCCATGATATGTGCCTTGAGCAGCTTAGCAAACTAAACATGTATATTCATATATACATGGTCATAATACTTACACACATCCATTTCCATATTTATTTCTTTGTTATATAGAAAACCATGAACTCTCACCAATACATACAATTCCAATCCAATAACACAGAGTTCATTCTAGTTTGCTCCCTTTTCTGTGTTTTAACTCCCTTCTCTGACAGTGAGAAACCTGGGTTTTGTTATCTTTAATACAATTACTTATTTGATCGATTCCCCTATATGTAACCAACCTCCCTTTTGCTGTGACTCCCTATGTCAGGCTGCCTGCCTGTATAGAGCCCCTCATCATCCTCTCTGGACCTTGACATGGCTCTCCAGGCTGCTTTTATGTGGGGACAATCTTCTCACTGTGCTTGGACTCAAACTCCCCAGCCCAGATTGTCTTCTCAGGTGCATAGGAGTTCTTGGCACAATTAATCTAGATTTGGAAAGTTTGACAGAGCACTTCAAGGAAAATCTATGATAAAAAGAATTCCACAGAATTCTTAAAATATTGGGAGACCTAAGTGGATGATGAAAATGGCTTTGTCTATCACAGCAGAATGCACAGAAGGTCAATAAAACAAAGCCTTTATATGGCAAAAATTTGTGTGTCTTATTTGTTTCATTTATGGGTGGGTCAAAGTTGGTGTTTTTGTCTCAATAGTTAAGATTCATCTTAACTTATGGTTGGTTATGTAATCACATGCTATATATCATGAACCATGCAATAAAACAGAATTATGTATGTAAAATCATCTTTGGAGACCCCAAATTCTCAATCTCAGTTACTACAATGTATTAGTCAGCCAAAGGGCTGCCAGGGCAAAGTTCCAGAAATATGTTGGCTTTTATAAAGGGTATTTATATGGTATAAAAGCTTATACTTCCTGGGAACTAGCTGTGGCTCAATTGGTTGGGCTCTGGTTTACCACATGGGAGGCCCCAGGTTTGGTTCTCGGGGCCTCCTGGCAAAGGCAAGCGGCCGCGCGGTGAGCTGACTCAGCAGGATGACGCAACAGGGCAGACACAGAAAAACGCAAAACAAATGAACACAGCGCACACAAGCAGCAAGGGGGCGGAATATATAAATAAATAAAAATAAATCTTTTTAAAAAAAAAAAAAGCTTACACTTCCAAGGCCACAAAAAGTCCAACTCAAGGCACCATAAGAGGTGCTGCTCACCAAAGGTCAGTTGCCATGTTTTGAAGCAAGATGGCTGTCGATCACTGGCTGGTCTCTACCTTCCCCTCTGGGCTCACTCATGAGCTCTGTGAGTCCAGCTTCTTAATGCTTCATGCTTAAGTGATGCTGTAGTCCCCGCTCTCCTGGCATAGGGCTTGTTCCTTCCTGGGTCTCCTATATCAGTCAGTAAGGGAACAGTGGGTGGTAGAGAGGATATATGAAATGGGATCTAGAGGGCTTCACGTTAAGCTAATCATGTTGAACTATCACTGGTGCAGTGCAGGTGAAGTACTGGAGTGTGAGGGGTATGCAGTCGTTAAGTGAAGCTAGACAGGAGATTCCATTTGAGGAAAGGATAAAGACTCAGACTTGTTTTGTTTTTTTTTAATTAATAAAATATGCCTGTGTGTTTGTGTGCAAATAAATACATATCAGGGTTTGAAAAGGCATTTTCCATAAATTTGAACATTTTAAGTGTTTATTGCTGTCTTTTTGCTTATTATTAAATATTTGCTTGCCTAAATGGCTCCCAAATTGCATGGGAGTCTCTACATGTTTTCTTTTTAAAAGATCCTTTATTAAAAGTGGTTAAGCACACAATGCTATTTTTGTTTGATATTTTGAATTTTGTGACTTTGAGTTTAGTGAAAATTTTTAAGTGTTTCAGAGTTAATGTGCTTTTTTTGATAATTCTATTTGAAATAAAGTTGTTTTGTTAAAAAAAGATCAATAAAATAGTGTTTATTTCCGCTCTAATCTTTTATTATTTCCTTCCTTCTGCTTGCTTTAGGTTTAGTTTCTTAAGGTGTAAAATTAGGTTTTTGATATGATATCTTCTTTTTAAATATAGGCATGTGCATCTATAAGTTTCCTTCTGGCGCTGCTTTATTTGTATTCCATGTTTTGGTATGTTGTGTGTTTTTTTCCCCATTCATATCAAAGTATTTTCTAATTTCCCTTGTGATTTCTTCTTTGACCCATTGGATGTTTAGCAGTACGTTGTTTAATAGTCCTCAGTTTCTCTCCTCATTCCATCTGCATGCCAATATTTTTCTTACCAGAGCTGCCTCCTCTACCTCTACAGATTTCATTCTGTTTCTATGTCACTCACAGCACTCATTCTGTGGAATAAACAGTCACTTTCATAGTAGTATCTGCCTGTCCTAAGAAAACTGGACTGTTGTCTGCAGGTGTGGAGGGCAACCAACTTGTCATCATTGGAGAAACCTGGCTCAGGGACTTGGGGGCACATAGATTCATTGAGCTTAAACATTTGAACAGGTGTAAGTCATTCCCAAGTACAAGAGAGGAGCAGGGCTCAACAAGATTGACTTACCATTTCACACTGTGAGGACACATGATTTCCTGTTTTGCTTTAGTTAGACTTTTCCCTAGGTTGATTTCCCAAATTCTTTGAATTCTGAAAGTTGTACTGGGTATTCCCTACTTGGCATCCTTTTTTCTCTAAGAAGAAAAGTTTGAAAGACTAGCTAATCCAACCATCATAGCTTCTTCTGCTCAACTCAGGACATTTAGCCACAATATCCACTGGGGCAGGGCCGGTTGATTCCTTCAAGATTGTGAGTGGAGCCTTGAGGCTAAAATGAATTAGCATCCTACAGAGTCCTCTTCCCCATTCTTCCCTGTCCTTCTAGTCTATATCTCAACGTCTCCTTGATCTGCCATGACAATCTGAGATGCAGCTCCCTCCAGCCAGATATTTCTGTTCTCCTCCATTGGCTCTCTGTCCTCTGCCAACTTCTCCTTAGGTCTTTTTCACTGTGGATTTCTCAAGAGTGACTTCCCATACACCCTACATTTAATGAACCCCCCTCCTCTTGAACCCCTCCTCTTGAACTACACACGTTCAACATTTCCTTCCTCTACCCCAGTCTTTCCTTGGACTCTGTGAAGCTGCCTTGGTACACAGGACCTATGGGCATGTATTTTTTTCAGGTCTATATCAAGCATGAGGATGTACCATCATCTACCTTGCCATCATTGTTATCTGGACACCTTTCCATGTTCCCTAATAAACAAACATAGTTCTCCCCTTCCATCCCGTCATCATCCTGGGCAAACTCAGTGTCCATATGGATAATTCATACACCGTGTTAGCCCTACAGCTCCTTCACCCACCTATTCCCAAAGTAAGGAAAATAATATATAAAAAATGGTTAGTGTTTTATAGCTTAGAAAATACTTTCCCAGTCATAATCTCATTTTGTTTTGATTTTTGAACTCAACTCCCAAAGCCAAACTATATGCTCATCTCCTTCTAACTGCCTCATTTCCAAAACCTGGATATCTTAATTTTTCTTCTAAGCTAACAATCTCTTAGGTTCCTGTTCTTGCCCTTTCATTACCCTAATAAACCTTCTCTTAGGATTCATCAAGACCCTTGGTCCTTAGCCTGAGCTAATCTGACGGATAGATTTACCCTTCTGGCCTCCTCCTTAATTCAGCCAGGATCCTAGAGTTAGTCATTGAAACTCTGCACTGACCAGAACCCTCATTTCTCTCATCCCATCATCTTCTACTAAACCCATCTTGTCCATCTTCAAAGGCCTGCTCACTGCAAACACTAGTTTTCTCTGCTCTTGCTGCTCAGCCTTTTATCACTCTGGCCTATCATTCTCTCTATAATTCTAAGAATCATTGTATTAATCTTCAGTTAACTCCTGATCCCCATTATCTCCTCCAAAGTCCAAATTCTCCTTCTACCTGTACCCTTACTCTTTTTTTTTTAAAGATTTATTT
>PVKH010004251.1:0-23656 GCA_004027955.1 Chaetophractus vellerosus
GTAGTTTTTTTTTCTGGATTTTTAAAAGAAATTTCTAAGTATAAGATCATATCAGCAGCTAGCAAAAGTTTCACTTCTTCCTTTCCTATTTGAGTGCCTTTTATTTCTTTTTTTGCTCAATTGCTCTAGCTAGAACTAGCACAATATTGAATAACAGTGTTGAGAGTGGCATCCTTGTCTTTCTTGTTCCCAATTTCAGTGGAAAAGTTTTCAGTCTTTCACCATTGAGTACACTGTTAGGTGTGGGTTTTTCATATATGTACTGTACCATGTTGAGAAAACTTCCTTCTATTCTAATCTTTCAGGGTGTTTTTTTGTCACGAAAGGATGCTGAATTTTATCAAATACAGCATCGATCTGTATCAATCGTGATGATCATGTAGTTTTTCTTTTTCAATTTATTAATGTGGTGTATTGCCTGAATTGACTTTCTTGTGGTGAGCTACGCTTGCATATATGGGGTAAAACCTACTTGATTGTGGTATATAGTTCTTTTAATTATGCTTTTGGATTTGGATAGCAAATATTTTCTTGAGGATATTTGCCCTTGTATTCATTAGAGAAATTGGTCTGTAATTTTCTTTTTTATGGTACCTTGTCTGACTTTGGTATTTGGGTGATGTTGGCTTCATATAATGATTTTGGTAGCGTTTCCTCCAGTTCAAGTTTTTGAAAGAGTTTGAGCAAGATTTATGTTAGATCTTCTTTGACTACTTGGTAGGATTCACCTGTGAAGCCGTGTGGTCCTCAGCTTTTCGTTTTGGGGAGGTTTTTGATGATTGTTTCAATCTCTTTACTTGTGATTGGTTTGTTAGGGTCCTCTATTTCTTCTAGGGTCAGTGTAGGTTGTTCAGTGTTAATGTCCTCCCTCTCATTTCTGATTATAAATATTTGCATCTTTTTTCTTTGTCAGTCTA
Source organism: Chaetophractus vellerosus (assembly GCA_004027955.1). Taxonomy (NCBI): domain Eukaryota; kingdom Metazoa; phylum Chordata; class Mammalia; order Cingulata; family Chlamyphoridae; genus Chaetophractus; species Chaetophractus vellerosus. Next base: position 918 of record PVKH010004251.1, read on the forward strand.
GCTAAGGGTTTGTCAGTTTTGTTGTTCTTGAAGAACCATCATTTGGTTTTGTTGATTCTGTTTTCTTGTTCTCAATGTCATTTATTTCTGCTCTAATCTTTCTTCTTTCTGCTTGCTTGCTTTGAGATTCATTTCCTATTCTTTTTCTACTTCCTGCAGCTGTGCAGGTAGGTCTTTGATTTTTGCTCTTTCTTAAACTTTTTAAATGTAAGCATTAAGGGATCCAAATTTCCTTCTCAGCACTGCCTTTGCTGTAACCCATAGGTTTTGTTATGTTGTGTTCTCATTTTCATTTGTCTAAGTATTTACTGAATTCTCTTGCATTTCCTCTTTTACCCACTGATTTTTAAAGTGTATTGTTTAATCTCCATATATTTGTGAATTTTCCCTTTTTCCATTTGATATTGATTTCAGCTTCATTCCATTCTGAACAGAGAAAGTGCTTTGTAAAATTTCAATCTTTTTAAAATTTTTTGAGACTAGTCTTATGATCCAGCATATGGTCTATCCTGGAGAAGGATCCATGAGCACTTGAAAAGAATGTATATTCTGCCTTTCTTGTGGTGTAATGCTTTATAAATGTCTGTTTAGTCTAGTTCATTTGTCATATTGTTCAGACTCTGTTTCCTAATTTATCTCCTGTCTAGATTTCTAGCCAGTGCTGAGAGTCATGTATTGAAGTCTCCAACTATTATTTTAGAGACATATATTTCTCCCTTCAGTGTTGTCGATGTCTGCTTCATATATTTTGGGGCTCCCATGTTAGGTGCATATGTACAATTGTTATTTCTTGGTGAATTGCCTTATCTATTAATATATAATGACCTTCTTTATCTCTTGTAACAGTTCTGCATTTTTTCTATTTATTTATTTATTTTAAAGGAAATTTATGCTACAAAATATTACATAAAAATACAGAGAATTCCCATATGCCCTACTCCCTCCCACTCCCAACTTTCCCACATTAACAACTTCCTTTATTTCATTTCTTTTCTAGTTATCATATAGTTTTATTACCAGGAGTTGTCTGAATAGACAGTCATTATCAGACAGGATAACATAACATTGTCTCTCTTTTTTTGAGGTAAAATTTATGTGTAGTAAACTGCATACATTTAATATTTCCAGTTTTGTAAGTAATGATATTTGTGCCCATTGATCATAGCCACAGTCAAGATAGTGAACAAATCCACCAGGCTCCAACACAACATCCTTTATTAGTGTAGTATATTTGTTATAATTTGATAAACATATACTGAAGCATTGCCACTAACTGTGGATTATAGTTTACATTATAGTTTACCCTCTGTCCTGCGCAATTTTGTAAATTATGACAAAATATATAATGGCCTGTATCCATCATTGCAACCTCATGCAGGACAATTCCAATGTCCCGAAAATGTCCCCATATTACACCTATTTTTCCCTCTCCCTCCCTTCAGAACCTCCAGTGGCCACTGCCTGCATTTTAAATATATTTTGTCCAATAGTAGTGTTGCTACATCAGATATTTTTTTGGTTACTATTTGCATGGAATAACTTTTTCCATCATTCCATTTTCAGCCTGATTGTATGCTTTTGTCTAAGGTAAGTCATTTGTAGACAGCATTTAGATGGTTCATATATTTTAAAATTTATTTATTTTTTAAAAGATGCTTAGATTACATAAATGTTACACAAAAAATATAGGGATTCCCATATGCCCCACCTCCCATACCTCCCACAACCTCCCACATAAACATTCTTCATTAGTGTGGCACATTAATTGCAATTGATAAACACATCCTGGGGCTTTGCCATTAAGCATGGACCATAGTTCACCTTGTAGACTACTCTCTCTCCCATACAGTTCTGCATGTTATATGATGATATAAAATGGCCTATATCTGTCATTGAAGTGTCACTCAGGACAATCCCCAGGTCCTGAAAATGCCCCTGCTTTTCCCTCTCCCTGCCTCCAGAGCCTCCAGTGGCCACTGGCTCCACATCAATGTTGTAATTTCTTCCATTGCTTGAATCACCATATATCTATAGTAGAATACAAGTAAGTCCTCTCTAGTCCATAGCTCTTCCCCCCATCCTGAGGAGTCTGGGATAGTGATGTCCACTCTAGCTCCAGTTGAGAGGGGGCTTATATCCCATGGGAAGATGGATGGGAATATCCTGCCTACAGCTGCAGACTCTCTCCATTCCCTTAGATGGCCATTATCCATCATCATCTCCCCGTCAGTTGTCCTGGGTGAGTCCAATGAGCTGTAGAGTAGGAGTTGCTGCTCCACTGAGGTTCCGGGCCCAGCTGGCACATGGACAGCCCAAACTCCAGAACCAAGTATAGGTTTGAATAGAAGGGACAGATGAGCCATATGCAGGGAAAACATAGTTGAGTCCGACTCTGTCACTCTCAGGAGCACAAACTCTAAAGTAGGGCCCACTGGCAAGGCACCAAACTCTGGAGCTATCCACCTGGACATAGGACCTGGGTATCTCCAGACCCCTCAGGAGCCCCACTTTTTGGGGTGATACCCAGTTCGGAATTCTATGAGATCCTACTGAGATGTGCATAAGCATCACCTCTGGGATGACTTCCCAACTCATTTTGAGGTCTCTTAGCCTTGTTATATAAACTCATTTGTCTTTACCTTTTCCCCCTTTTAGTCAAGGTCTTTTTCCAGTCGCATTGCCAGTTGGCATTTGGTATCAAACCCTCGGTGCCAGGGAGGCTCATCCCCGGGAATCATGTCTCACGCCGAGAGGAAGGTAGTGCATTCATATGCTGAGTTTGGCTTAGAGAGAGGCCACATTTGAGCAACAAGGAAGTTCTCAGGAGGCAACCCTTAGGCACCCCATAACAATAGGCTAAGTTTCAATTTCAAGAGCAAAGACTCATCAGGCTAGTCATCAATATCAAGGGCCCATCAATGGATCGTCCTCCTTCGCCAGTCACTGCCCCTGCACTTGGGAGACTGTTGCTGTTCCCTTAGAGAATGTGGCAGAGATCTCCAGGATGGGAATTCAGTATTCTCTCATCTGTTGAGTGATTCTTCACCCACTGTGACAATGCATTGTGAACATTTGAACATTTTTATATACCTTATATATATGTATGTTCAGGTGAACTTCCATGCATCCCCCATCCCTGACACCCCACACCAATGTAGATGGCTCATATTTTTTTAATCCATTCTACTGGTCTGTGTCTTTTGATTGGGGATCATGTTCATTGTTATTACTGTAAAGGCATTACTTACTTCATCCATTTTAGCCGACGCTCTACCAATTGAGCTACAGCCATGATATTTACTGATTTTAATTGCAATTTCTTCTTTGACCTACTGATTGTTTATGAGTGTGTCATTTAATCTCCATATGTTTGTGCATTTTTTTTGTTGTATATCCCCCCCTTTCTGCTTGTTCTCGCTGTGTTGATTTTTCTGCGTTCTTCTGTGTCTGCTTGTCCCCCCCAGCTGCGGCAACCTGCCGAGTCAGCTCATTGTGCGGCAGCCTTGCCTGCTCGCGGGTGGCCTTGCCTGCTCACGGGCAGCTTCCCCTGCCCACGGGGGCTTGCCCTGCCTGTGGCAGTTTTGCCCTGCCTATGGCGGCTTTGCCCTGCCATGGCAGCTTGCCTTTTCAAGGCAGTCTGCCCACTCAAGGAGGCTCCGGGAGCCGAACCCGGGGCATCCCACGTGGCAAACTGGCGCTCCACCAGTTGAGCCACAGCTGGCCCCTGTTTGTGCATTTTCTAGGCTTCCACCTGTTACTCATTTCCAGCTTCATTCCATTATGATCAGAGATTGTTCCTTGTATAATTTCAGTCTTTTGAAATTTATTGAGACCTGTTTTGTGACCCAGCATGTGGTCTTTCATGGAGCACGATCCATGAGTACTTGCTACTTGTGTGTTTGAATACGGTGAGTCTCTTGCACACTGTGTATAGTTGGGTCATCCGTGTTATCCATTCTGTGAACTTCTGTCTTGACTGGAGTATTTATCCATTTATGTTTAAAGTAGTAACTGGCAATGCAGGACTTCCTTTTGCCATTTTGCTCTTTGGTCTTTGTAAATATATATATATTTTTTGTTACATATCCTTCCCCTTTCTGCTTGCTCTTGCTGCATGTTCATTTTGTGTGTGTGTGTATGTGTGTGTGTTTTTCTATGCCTGCTTTGTCTTCCCCCGCTGTGGTGATGCACCAAGTCAGCTCACTGTGCAGGCGGCTTGCCCCGCTTGTGGGCGGCTGTGCTTCCATTCCCGGGCAGCTTTTGCTCCGTTCGCAAGCGGCTTTGCTTCCTTTGCAGCCGGCTTTGCTCCGTTTGCAGCCGGCTCGCCCTGCCTGTGGCGGCTTTTTGCCCTGCGCACGGCGGCTCTGCCTCGCCCACGGCAGCTTTGCCTTCTCAGGCGGTCTGCCCACTTGGAGAGGTCCCCAGGAACCGAACCTGAGGCCTCCCATGTGGTGTAATGGTGCCCTATCCACTGGGCTACAGCCGGCCCCTGGTCTTTGTAAATCTTAAAACATTTTTGGTTCAATTCTCTGTTAATAACTACTTTCACATATTTTGAGTATACCATTTTGAGTCCCTTCTCATTTCCTTTTGTACATAATTTTTAGATATTTTTTATGCTTGCCAGTGCTTAAATTTAAAACCATAAGTCTGTAATAATCATAATTTATTCTATACCAATTTAGCATACACAGTCACTGTACCTATAGCCCTCTCTCCCCCATCTTTGTGTTGTACTTGATACAAAATTGTAATGTGTAAAACTCATAAATGAAAATAGAGAACGTGACCTTATGTTAGGCAATGCTTCCTTATGCTTCACACCACAAGCAAAACAAACGAGAAAAATGTGATTTTATCAATATTAATATCTTTTCTTTTTCAAAGGACTTTTTAGTGAAAGTAAGAAGATATCTCAGCAAGTGGGAGACTATTTGGAAACCACATCTGATAAATTAAATATACTTAGCATGCAAGGAAATCCTACAACACAACATAAAGAGAAACAACACAATTTGAAAATGCACCAGACTTGATCTTTTTCCAAAGAAGATCTACAGGTGGCCAATAGCCACATGAAAAGTTTGTCAAAATCAACAGCCCTTAGGGAAATGCAAATCAAAACCAAAATAAAATACCCTTTCACAAGCAATAGAAGGGCTACTATTTTTGTTTATGTTTATGCTGATTGGCACACATGGGGTTTCTGTGTGTTTTTGTTACATGGGATTACATGAGGCTGAGTGTTCTTTCTTTTCTCTGCTCCATTTCCTCCCAGCTCCTGACTACTCCTCTTGGCTTCCTCCAAGTGTCTTCCTCTGTGTCCACTTCACTTTGCGTTCAAGGATGTTAGCCATATTGTATTAAGGCCCACACTCATTCAGTTTCGGCACACTTTAATAATATTTTCAGAGGTTGTTTTGGTCAGCCACAGGTGTACCTTTTGAAATATACCAAAGATTGGTCGGTCTTTATAAAGGGTATTTATTTGGGGTAGAATCTTAGAGTTACCAGGCCACAAAGCATAAAGTTCTTCCCTCACCAAAGTCCATGTGTTGGAGCAAGATGGCTGCCGACGTCTGCAAGGGCTCAGGCCTTTGGGTTCCTCTCCTGCCGGGGCTGTGTTTCTCTCCGGGCTTAGCTTCTGTTTCCTCCACAAGTTAGCTGTAGACCATGAGACTCTCTGCGTTGCGTCTCTCCACAAGGCCAGCTGTAGCCTATCCGGCGATCGGCTCACTCCAACATCAGAACTGCTTCTCAAATCTGCTTCTCCAAATCTCTTGCAAGTCAGATCTGCTGCCTAGCCTTTATACTTGAGACCACACCCACCGAGGGGCGTGGCCCAGTTAATGCCCTTATCATAACTTAATCACGCCCAGATGAACAGATTAGTTTACAAGAATAATCCAATTTATATTTTTGGAATTCATAATTAAATAAAACTCAAACCATTACAGAGGTCCTATTAATAAATGGATTCACAACAACAGAACTAGAGATTGGGACCTGAATATGCCTTTTGTGGGGGAAATTATTCAGTTTGCTAAAGATACTTTAAAAAAATAAGAAATGTTGGAGTGTATGTACAGAAATAAAAATACTCATTCATTATTGATGGCAATATAAAATGATACAGTCACTGTGGAAAACAGCTTGGCAGTTCCTCAGAAAGGCAAGTGTAGAATTGCCATATGACCTAGAACTTCCAGTCCTAGGTATATATTCAACAGAAATACAAGCAAGGGCTCAAATAGGTATTTGCACACATGCTGATATTCAGAGCAGCATTATACACAATACTGAGAAGATGGAAGCAATGCATGTGTCCATCAACGGATAAATGAATAAGCAAAACATTTATACATAAAAAGGAATATTATTCAGCCATAAGAATGAATGACGTCCCAAATGTGCTAAAACATGGATGAACCTGCAAGACAGCATGTTGAGTGAAATAAGCTAGATAGAAAATAACTATTGTATGGGCTCACTTATATGAATTTACTAGAATATGTAAAATGCAAAGATTTAGAAACAAGAACACAGGCTACCAGGGGCCAAGGTGGTGTTAGCGAATGGGCAGTATATGCTTATAGCTTTGTTTTGGCATGTTGCAAACCTTTTGGTAATTGATGGTTGCAGTGGTAGTACAACATTGTGAATGTAAGTAGTACCTCTGAATTGTATATTTGAAAGTGGTTAAAATGGGAAATTTCAAGTTTTATATCTTTTACCATAATAAAAACTTTAAAAGACCATGAACTGTGTAACACAAAGGGTGAACCTTAATGTAAACATTTCATTACAGTTAGTATTATAGTAATAATGTTCTATCAGTTTTAACCAAAGGACCACACTAATGCTACATGTTAATAATAGAGAAACAATAAGGACAACTATGTATGTGAGGATCAGATGGTATGTGGAAACTATATTCTGGATGATTTTTCTGTAAATCCACAATTCCTCTAATTAAAAAAATTAATAACTTACCTGTACAATGAAGTGTTATCCATGTCTTTATAGTAAAAAATAAGAAGGCAAAGGATTTCTTAATTTTGTCCTGGAAGAGAAGATCCTCACCATATTTCACTTGGGGCACACTTCATGTTCCTGTTGATTGCATGGGGCTACTTCCAGGTGATGGCTTGGATTCAGTAGAGCTGGAAATTGTGCACAAGACAGTAGTCTCATGGTTTCTTTCTACATTCTCAGTTTGCTTGACTACTGGTTTTCCAGTTGTAAAGGAGATGCAGAGGAAGACAGTTCTCAGCTGAGCTATTGACAATGCAACCTATGGTGAGTCCTGAATTCTTTCATTACTGAAATTATATGTGTGTTGCCAGCAGTGGTCAGGTTCCTCCTATTGGCCTGGGTATTCTAAAGGCATTCAGGAGCTCTTCAAGTATCTGCACTCCAGCTAAGTTTATCCCTGCCCCTGGGATGTTCATGGAAGGTTCAAGGTTCATCAATAAGTAATCTTTCCATCATTATACTGAGCTATTACAGGCTCCACTAATGCTGTTTGTTCACTGAACACATGTGAGAGGTTTTCTTTTTTTCATCCAGTCCATGGCCACAGTGGAGAAATAATGCGCTCAGATAATCAGGCAGGCTGATGTTTCACCAGGTGAGTTTAATCAGTCTAGTTTTACAGGCACTAGGGTAGAGGCTGTGCATTGTTGACAGGAACACAAGGGAGGGGTAGGTAATAGAAGGAAAAGAGGAATCATCTATTTCCCCAATTTAAATTTTCTATAGGTTTTGATAGAATATATTTGAACATTTTGAAAACTTTAAAAAGACAACTCCAATTATATTTACCCATTTGTGTCCAACTGCCCAGTCTCCAATTTTGTATATAAGTTCATTCACATTTTGTAAATGGAAGCAATGAATAGAAAGTATTGTTTTTAAATTGTGATTATGCTTTCAGGTGATTTAGAATAAGCAGAGTAAAATCTATGTGCCTGTGAAAATATTTGAGGGATTGGATAGACTAGAACAAATGAAGAGTTTTATTTACTCTCGAAAAGATAGGTGAGATGAAAACGGGGTTCAGAGATCCCAAGGAAAGTTGAAAATGGAAGGTCTCACACCACTGTAATGTTCTAGGACCAGTTTTCAATAGAGCAGTCTCAGGGGTCTGAGATGTGTGCTGGGAACCATTTATATTATATGTTAGTATGATCTCCTGATAGAGTTGAGTGAGGCAGCACCGACCAATCTGAAATTGCATATGAAACCTGTTTAGTTGTGCAGAATACTGTGCTTTGCTGTAAGGTTCTCTGCCATTGTAATGAATAGTAGATTCATGAGTTGTGTTCAGATAGGAAATACTTTGCAAATTAGCTCAATGGGACTTTCAAAACTCCAATATGTTTTTAAGCAATATCATAGATGTATTAATTTGCCAAAAGGCTGCCAATGCAAAGTATCAGAAATCTGTTGGCTTTTATAAAGAATATTTATTTGGGGAAGAGCTTTTAGTTCCAAGGCCTGTGAAAATTCCAGCTCAAGGCACCGTAAGAGGGGCGTCCTTACTCAAGTCAGTTGCCGTGTGTTGAAGCAAGATGGCAGTTGATCTCTGCCTGGTCTCTGACTGTACCATCTCCTGGAGTTCAGCTGTGGGCAACCAGGCATAGGGCTTGTTTCTTACTGGGCCTCCTCTCTCAGGCTTGGCTGCTCTGCTTTCTTCCTGATTTTAGCTTGTAAGCTACCAAGCAAAATGGCGCATCTCTCCCCGTGGCCTCAGCTCCTGGAGCCTCTCCTTTCTGTCACGTGGCAGGATCAAAAACTGGCATAGTTCTCTTTCCCTGTTTGTCTCCATTTTTTAAATCAGACCCAGCAAGAGGGCAGAGGCTCAACACACTGAGGTAGTCTAGTTTGAAAGGTCTCATGCCACAGGAGTGGACCAGCCACAAACATAATCTCTTTTTTTGTTTTTTTTGATTAATAAAATAATTTCAAACTGCCACAGTAGATGACAAGAAACAGATCATTTATGTGAATAATCTTAACTACTTACATATTTTAAAAGTGACATCATGGATGTTGTTTTCCTTGTGAGGAGTCCATAAATTCACATGAAAATAGTGGATAAGAGTATTTTTTTCTGTGCTCAAGTGCAAATTCTATAATCTTCACCTGGAAGTCATGCTTTTCAATTACTGGGAATTTTCTAGTTTATACTATACCACACATTATCCTTTATAATGGAGGTTTTTGTATTGTGTATGTAAACATCTGCATGTGTATCTGAAATGCAGATGGCCCTTTAACACTGAGAATGAGCTGAGTGTAACCCACAAAAAATTTTGTGTTTTCTATACACAATGCATTCCTTGATTCCTCAGTGCTGTCATCTTGAACATCCTACTCTGGACATTGTTAGTGATGACCTTGTCTGATCCCAAATATCTCTGATGTTTTAGGAGTCAGTGACCTTTAAAGATGTAGCTATAGACTTTTCCCAAGAAGAATGGGCTCTCCTGAACCCATCCCAGAGAAAGCTGTTCAGAGATGTGATGGCAGAGATCATCAATCATCTGGGTTCAGTGGGTGAGTAAAAATTTATCTGTTTATCCATTTATCATATATTTATATACCATCTATACTCTATTCTGGGAATGCTTAGAACAAGCTTTCCATATTATTTTATGTTCTTTTTATGTTCTTTATTTATATTTTATACTTTTAATGTTAAATTTTAATATGCTTTATCATGCTCCCTAAGACAGTTTATTCCTTTAATTATTTCCTGTATCTACTTTTTCACCCCATTAGAATGTGATCTTTTGACCACAATTTCTTGTTTTTGTTGCTTTTCCATCTCTAACACTCAGAACAGTGCTTGGGAATTAATTGGATATTTTTGAACCCATAAGTAAGTGGATTAAATATTTTTCCAACAATTACTCTACTTGAGGATCTATGCTAAGGCTTTATACCACAGTTGTAAAACCAAGAGGCATATTTGTTTTGTTTTGTTTTGTTTTTCTTTTTGTTACATATCCCCCCCTTTCTGCTTGTTCTTGCTGTGTTCATTTTTGCGTTCTTCTGTGTCTGCTTTGTCTCCCCCCCTTGCGGTGACACGCCGAGTCAGCTCACTGCGCAGGCGGCTTGCCCCGCTCATGGGCTGCTCTGCTGTGCTCGTGGGTGGCTCTGCTCTGTTCGCGGGCAATTTGCCCTGCCCATGGCGGCTTTGCCCTGCCCACGGCAGCCCTGCTCTGCCCATGGCGACTTGCCCTCTCAAGGCAGTCTGCCCACTCAGAGAGGCCCCCAGGAACCGAACCCAGGGCCTCCCATGTGGTGAACTGGCACCGTATCCACTGGGCTACAGCCAGCCCCCTGGCATATTCTTTTCCACATAGAAATTATATAGTTCTAGTGAAGATTGTTCACTTTATTTTTGAAAATATAAGCAACCACTTTAGAGATACAGAATCTGACCCTGTTTGGAAATATGGATAATTCTGCAATCACTTTGAATTTGAGCATGGGTATGTAGAGTGAGGGGTCCTCACTGTATTTGGAAACAAGGTCAAGAGTTTGTTCTTGGAGAATTGTTGTGATTCTTGTATTCCAGGTTCCCTTGGCTGAAAGAATAATGTTTATCTTATTCTTCTTTGGTAGCCTGCCCAGGACTTGTGTATCATCCACTATTATCTGCACAGAACTGAAAAATCCACTTATCTTTTTCCTAGAAATAGGATTTCAGGTCTGCAAATCAGATGTGCTTCCACACTTGAAGTGAGGAGAGGAACTGTGGAGAGAAAGAATAGGATTTCTCTATGACCACAGTTCAAGTGAGCTCTAGGAACCTGTGCTTCAGGAAATATCTTCTGCAGAATTCCTTTAAGTGACTTTTTTTCAGAAATGTAGGTCAGGATGTTGGAGAAATTTTCCTCACATGTGGTCATTTTTCCATAAACTTATCAATCTCTGTTTTTTGGCTTTAGGGCAATGGATGTTTAAGTCCAATTGGAATTAAGCTTTCACATAAAGGTCCTTGTCCTGGCCATCCTTTGAATGTTTTCCTTCACTTTACCTTCCAATATCCTATCTTCTTTTCATTTTTCTCAAATTTCAATATTGAAAATCCTTTCTAATTGTCACAGTCATATGTGTTCTACTGCCTATAGCATTCCTTAGTTGGATAATTGTTCTTTACTAAGCGTCAATATTTGAAACATACTCACAGGGACATTTGAGTCTTTTCATCATTTTTATTCTCCTAGTGCTACCCAAATTGTTTATTATTACTATTTTTTTATTTCTATTATCTCAGGTAGGCAAAGTGGCCATAAAAAACAAGAAATGGTAACCACACAAAATACCTACAGGAAAGATGCATCTTCTACCATGTTATTGGTAAGCTTCATGAGTGTAAATTTACATCTTCCAAATTAGTTACTGGGAATGGAATGTATTAGGAATTCAGTGTAATCATTTAAGTAATTGAAGGTGGTATTGACCTGAGGGTAATTGAGCAAAAAGTCTGAAATATTTTGGATTAGGGAAAACTTAACAGTTCTTATAACAAGACAATTGCATAAACAATTGGTTCATATACCTAATCACTGAAGCATCATGGAGTCTTCAAAATTAATCAGATAGCTCTGCTATTAGGATGCTAAAAAAGAGAAATTTTCTCTATGTATGCAGGAGAATGATATGTGTATATACTTAATATGGGGAAGATAGAGAGTGTCATGGAATGATTGAGAATTCGTATGTAGAGAAGGGGTTAAATTAATGTATATGGACAAACCTCTTAAATCTCTCGTCTGCTTCCCAAATGCAGAGATCTCACATTCGAAAGAATCCCTTTAAATGCAATGATTTGCAAGAGGAATTCACACACAGATCAACAGTTTCTCAACTCGTGTTAACTCCCAAGGGAAAGAAACCCCTTTTCAGCAAACTATTTGAAAAATCCCCCAGTGACCGGTCATCTTTCATGCTACATAAGCAAGTTCACACTAGAAGTAGATCATATGACTACCATGTAAGTGGTAAACCCTTTATTCAATCCTCTGGTCTTAGACAATACAATGGCTCTGACATTGGAGAGAAACCTTATGAATGTCATCTATGTGGGAAAGGCTTCAATCAGTCTTCAGGCCTTAGGCAACACGAGAGAACTCACACTGGAGAGAAACCTTATGAATGTCATCTGTGTGGGAAAGACTTCAATCAATCTTCAACTCTTAGACAACATGAGAGAACTCACACTGGGGAAAAACCTTATGAATGTCATGTATGTGGAAAAGCCTTCACCTTTTCTACTGGCCTTAGACAACATGAGAGGACTCACACAGGAGAAAAACCCTACAAATGCCATCTATGTGGGAAAGCCTTCAACACTTCTTCTAGTGTTAGGCGACATGAGAGGCTTCACACTGGAGTGAAACCCTTTGAATGCCACCTATGTGGGAAAGCCTTCCCCCATTGTGGTGACCTTAGAAAACATGAGACAACTCACACTCAAGAGAAATCCTATGAATGCCATTTATGTGGAAAAGCCTTCAGGACAAGTTCTCAACTTAGAGGCCATGAGAGAACTCACACTGGAGAGAAACCATATGAATGTCTTCTGTGTGGGAAAGCGTTCACCAATTGGTCCCACCGTAGACAACATGAGAGAACTCACACTGGAGAGAAACCCTATGAATGTTATCTCTGTGGGAAAGCTTTTAATCATTCTTCAGCCCTTAGGCAACATGAGAGAACACATACTGGAGAGAAACCGTATGAGTGTCACCTGTGTGGGAAAGCCTTCACCCAGGGTTTTAGCCTTAGAGCACATAACAGGACTCACACTGGAGAGAAACCCTATGAATGTCTTCTATGTGGGAAATTCTTCACCTTTCGTTCTAGCCTTAGACAACATGAGAGGACTCACACTGGAGAGAAACCATATGAATGCCAAATATGTGGGAAAGCCTTCAGAACATGTTCTCATCTTAGAGTCCATGAGAGAACTCACACTGGAGAAAAACCTTAGGAGTGCCATCTATGTGGGAAAGCATTCATCCATTGTTCTGACCTTAGAAAACATGAGAGCCCTCGTCCTCAAGTGAAATCCTGTGAATGTCATCTATGTGGAAAAACTGTTTACCCCTCTAGAACCATAAGAAAATTCACAATGAGTAACCATATGAATGTTGTGTATGTGGAAAAGCTTTCACTCATTTGGCCTTAGATGACATGAATATACCCACACTTACGAGGAACTGTATGAATGTCTTCAAATGAATGCGGAAAATGTAAGCTCATTTTGTAACTTTACACAACATAAAACAACTTACAAACCTATAAAAGGCATGTATATGGGAAGCCATCAGGCAGTGTTCTGACCTCATGTTATGGTAGCACTCTAACATTATTCAGTGTACCGAAGAGATTACAGTCATAAAATTAACATTTAACACACCACAGAACTCACACATTGAAGAAACACTGTGTTTGTAATCAATATCGAAGAGCTTTTCATCATCCTTAATACTTCATCTTATCTAAACAAATACATACTGAAAATCCATACAATGTCCTATTTGTAACAAAATCTGTTGATGGTTTGATGATATAAAATGAGTGAGGTAACAACATAAATATAATAAAAGTAGAAGAGTCTTCACCTACTATAAGGTATAAATAAAGTAGGGAAATGCCATGTGAGAGAAATTCTACATCTGAAATCAATATGGGGAAGCCTGAATTTATATCATTTAAATGAAATAAGTGAACACAAAAACAGGAGAGAAACACTAGGTTTGTAATCAGTCTGTACAACCATTAACTCAAGCACCAACCTTGGTGTGCAAAAGAAAATTCAATGTAGGAATAACCTCTAAAACAGAGTACTTACTAGAAGGACAAAACCCCAGGGAAATATTCATACAACAACCTTTGTAGGGCATGCAGGAATTCACATTATATAAAACCCTCTTTAGGTCATGTAAGATGGGAAATGTTCTGTGAACACTCATTTCCTAGTAGCTTTAATATTCTTTCACTGCAGAGTCAACCATCCTATAGGGCAAATGGGTAAACCTTCAGCTGGATTTCACAGCAGAAAACCCAGACTGGAAAATAATACAATTTACAGCAAAGAATCCAGAATTTTAAAAAAGCCTTATGATTGAAAAAATGTAATAAAGCAATGTAGGAATGTGAAGTGTCTTGGGAATATTTGATGAAGAATTTTGTAAGAATATGAAATGAGATTCAACTCAATTAGTATTTTCATATATGGAAGCATCAAAAGTTGTTACTGGAATAATAAGTTGGCCAAATTCTAGTTTTATGTAACTCTTAACAGAAATATTTGGATATGTTGGAAAATGATTTTGAATGTAAACTGAAACTTAATAGAAAATAGTATGTATTACTCATGGTAATATTACAACATCTATGTGCATATCAGGGATTTAGAGGAACATGGATAAATTAACATTTTAGAAATATAATTATATAAATTTTAAATTTCCCATTTAATATTGGCATTAAAACTTTGGAAAGAGTAAAAATTAATATTTAAATAAAAGAATGTTTCAGCCCTTGAGAAGTATGCTTACATGGGCAAAAAATTTTTGTCAGAATCTATAATCTGGCACTGCATCATGCTGTATATTAGAATTTTGTTGTAGGGTGGCTATTTTCAACTAGAACAGATTAAAACAAACAAGGATATGGAAGTACATTGAAGATGTGGGCAATGTTCAATTTCCAGAATACCTTAAATACTTACACTAATTTATGAAACCAGAAAAAACAGGCTGAAGTCCTGTAAAACTCTACAGTTAAAATTAAGATACTACTTGGAATTTAAAGGAGGTCTATGTATATGCAAGATACAACACGTATTCAAACACTGAGTATTCTTAAGGCATCAGTCTTCCTTCAGATGATCTATAGATTCAATGCAAGTCCAATCTATATCCATTTTGTCAAGAACCATGGGGAGTGTGGGGTGCTCTCCCACTTGCACAGACATAGTTTAGATAAATATATGGATACTAAATGCAAGGGACCTACATGAATGAAAGTATTCCCTAATGACACACAAGATTAACAAAGGCATACTTCAGCATGTGTCTCCTGCCAGTTAGTCCATTTGTGGTGAAGATATAAATTCTTGGCTTCTATTACTAAGTCATGGTTTAAAAATCCACACTTGAAGTAGTTCTCCCTGATATAAGTTAAAGTATGGGATGATGTGATTTTCATGAAAGATGTTTTATTGAGAATATAGAAGTAAGCATATTCAGCCCAACTAACATATACTCCATGGAAAGCATTGCATTATGTGACCTTGTCAGTTGTTAAAAGAACTCAAGTTCCAGTAACATGAATTTAAGTAAATTCTGAATAATCAGATCCTTCTTAAACTTTCTAATCTTTGTACCTATTGCAACTGATTTTTAAGGATGTCTCGTCTATCTATTCTGTAATTTGCTACATTACATACAAAGCATTTTTAGCAACTGTCAGGAAAATGACAATCCCATTCTTCATCCCTGGAATGGATTCCTCACAAATAAGTGATAAATTAATCTCTTCAGATAGGTTGGATGGCAGACTCCTCAGGGCAGATTGGAGGTTTGGCAGTGAAGGCTGGAATTTGGCTGGTACTTGCCTCAGGGCTGGGAGGAGGTCCAAACTCTCTGGGGCAGGCTGGAGGGTGATACAAGATTGACATTGTGTGGTTTCCACAGGGCAAACCACAGGTTTATCTGGCAAAGTCAGAATTTAAGGTTTCACTGTCCCCACAGAACAAGGTTTTCTTTAAAAACACAGAAATTTTCACGTCATTCATGTGGCATTTAAGTTGCAAATTTGAAGCCTTTAGTTCATCCCTTTCTTTTGTAACTATATCCAGAGTATTTGGGAACAGACAGCCAACATCATTGTACCTTTTGACTCCACAAAGCTCTGTTAAGGTGTTGAAAACACTCTCACCCAGATCCTTGCTTCATATAAACATAGAAGTAGTTGACTCCAGTAGTGATATTTTGTATATCTCCATTGCCAAATCACACCATGGACTGTCAGTGGCCTCTTGATTATTGGAAAGGGAGTTAGTGCCCCTGAATCCAATCATAATTGAGAGCCAATTGCAGAAATGCCAGAACCACTTCAGAAATCCTATTTTTAAGATTCTGTTTATCAACCACTCCTGGTACCAAGCTGTATTAGAGTTCTCTAGGAAAACAGAACTGACAATACCAAATTCTGTATTATAAAGGCTATTTATTTTGGGCAAAAGCTTACAGTTACAAGGCCCTAAAGAGTCCAACTCAAGGTTGCTTTCTCACTATAGTTCCCACGTGTTGAAGCAAGATGCTTGTGATCTTTTGTCTCTCAGGGCTTCCTATATATCAGTCTCTGGCATGGGGCTCATTTCTTTCTGGGCCTTCTCAGCTGCTCAGGTGCTCTGTACTCTTTAGCTGCTAACTATCAGGCAAATGGCTTACCTCTCCCGAGGGCCTCAGGATCAAACGTGACAGCTCTCTCTCTTCCATGTGTCTTTTTGAGTGAGTGTCCATTTATATCAGTCCACTAAAGGGGCAGGGACTCAACAAGAGTAATGCCTTACTGACATGATTGAATCAAAGCCCTAATTTTAACAGGTAATTTAATCAAGGACATCTCAGCTGACTCTAATAGAAAGGGTATCACACCCAGAAGGATAGATTCATTTACAAACATAATCTTTCTCTTTGGGGGATTCATAAATAATGTCAAACAGCCACACTTGGAAACAACTTTCAATAGATATGGAAAAAATTACAAGAATTTCAGAAATTTTATGATTAAGAATTATTGTAGCTACCATAATAAAACGTGTCTTTAAAAAGTATTACTAAGTTAAAGAGCATGTTCTGCACAAGACAAAAATCAACATTTTACTAAAAAATTTAATAGCCCCCTCCATTTGTCAGGATCTCCCAATTAAGTTGCATCCTAAAGTGCAAACATTAAATTAATTGTAAGGGTTTTTTTTTTTTTTTTTTTTTTTTTTTTTTTTTTTTTTTTTTTTTGCCTGGAGACATTAAAGACGTGCTTCTGTACAATGCAGAATGCAGATTTTCAAAATGGAGGTTTTCTCTAACATCACAAAATGAAATTTATAGATAGACAGTCTATAAGACTTGGTAAAACAACCAACCAAATTCAGTGGTTTTGCAAACGTGATGTATACTGGTACAGATATGGGAGATGTAAACAAAGTGAACAAATAACCATACAGGCCCACTTTCAATGTTTGAAATGATTGCTGGAGTAAACCACATACATCCCTTGTTTACGTGTAGGAAGACTGAATATTAAGATGACAATACTCCCAAATTGATTATTAATAAAATCTCAGTTGGCATTTTGCAGTTTTGCAGAGATAGACAAGCTGGTCCTAAAATTCATAGAAAAGTGCAAGGGTCCCAGAATAAACAAAACTATATTGAAAGAAAAAAAGTTGGAAGAATAACATTTCCAAATTACAAGCCAGAAGACATAGCTACAGTAATAGAATGTGTAGGAATGGCATAAGAACAGACATTTAGAGCAACAGAATAGAATTGGCAGTTCAGAAATAAATCATATTTATGATTTTATTTCCAACAATAGTGCCATGACAATTCAATTGGGAAATTATCATTCTTTCACAAATGGTGCTAGGACAATTGGATAGCCACATGCCAAAGAATGAAGTTGAATCCCTAGTTCACATAATATACAAAATGTTCTCAAATGGGTAAGCTACATAACTATGAGATCTAACTTTATAGAAGTCTTAGAAGAAAACATAGATAAAAATGTGTCCTTGTATTAGGTAATGGTCTATAAGATATGACAACAAAAGCACACCAATGATAAAACAGATAATTGGAATTCATCACAATGAAAAATGTTTATGCTTCAATGGACATTATCAGGAAGTTTTATGGAAAATTCACACAATGGGAAAAAGTAATTGCAAATAAGTTTCCTGATTGGGTTGGGCCACAAACTAAATAAAGTAATTGCATCAAAATGTCTTATAATGAGTTCACAACCTCAGGAATGGATTAAGTTTAAGAACATGTTTTTCTGGGGATATAGCTCCAAACCACCACACCTTTGATAATTGAAAAATGTATGTTCACATAAAAACTTGTACACAAATGTTCATAGCAGCTTTATACATAATAGCCCCAAAGTGGAAATAAATCTCCATAAATTGATGAGTGAAATAACAAAATATACCACATCCGCTAATGGAAAACTATTCAGCCTTAAAAAGGAATAATTTTCCTTTTTATGATACATGTTCCAACATATAAGAATCTTGAACACATGCAAAGTGCAAGAAAACAGACATAAAAGGTAATCATGATTTCATTTATATGAAATGTTAAGAATAGGCAAATTCCCAGATCGACAAAAAAATTAGTGGATGCCAGTGGCAGGAGAGAGAAAGGCAAGGGACCCATGCATGGGAATGATTGCAATTAGGTGAAGGGATTCCTTTAGGGGTGATGAAAATGTTCTGCAATTGTATGCAGTGATGACTGAACAATCTTCAAAATATGCTGATAGCCACTGACTTGTTCACTTAAAAAGGTAAATTTTATGACGTGTGAATTGTATCTTAACTAAAATTTTTAGAAACAATTGCAGCAACTGAAGATCCAGAAGCCTTGGGATGGAGATATTCCCAGGTATGGAGGAAGAACTCAGGGAAGAGATGGGAATTAGTTAGGATTCTTAATGTCTCCTTGCTGCACAAAATCAGTAGTCTTGAGATTTCCAAAGGATTTAGAATTCAGGAATTTCAGTCAAGAGTGTTGGATTCATCTGCATCCAGTTATTTCCTCTCATAATATTAGGATTGTGTTCAGGTAGCTCCTTGAAGACTTATTTCTCTTGTTCTAGAAATCATTTCTTCTGCCTTACCTCTAGGCTGTTAGGGGATCCTCCTGGGAAATTAAAGCAATGAGTGAAATAGGAGAAACCCTGAACCCATCTTATTGGCCTTATCTCTTTGTCAGCCAGAGGTGGGTCAGACTAACAGATAGGAAGGCTTACGATACCATGATGTGTGGGGATTTTGGGGAAAATATATACACTTTTTTAAAGATTTATTTTTATTTATCCTCCCGCCCCATTGTTTATGCTCACTGTCTGCTCTCTCTGTCCATTTGCTGTGTGCTCATCTTTTTAGGAGGCACTGGAACTGCCCCTGGGGCCTCCTATGTGGGAGGGAGGTGCCAATGCCTTGAATCACCTTTGCTACCTGCTTGTTGTGTCTCTCATTGTATTTCCTTGTTGTGTCTCTTTTTTGTGTCAACTCATTGCATCATCTTTTTGCATCAGTTTGCCTTGCCAGCCCATCACATTATCTGTCTTGCTCATCTTCTTTAGGAGGCACCAGGAACTGAACCCATGACCTCCCATGTGGTAGTCAAGCGTCCAACTGCTTGAGCCACATCCGCTTCCCGATTGCTCATTATAGGTATACATAAATGCTATTGATTTTTGCTCTTTGATCTTATATCCTGCCAATTTACTGAACTCATTTATAAGCTCTAGAAGCTTTGTTGTACATTTCTCAGGGCTTTTGAGGTATATGATCATGTAATCTGCAAAAAGTGAAATTTTACTTCTTCCTCTCCAATTTGGATGCCTTTTATATCTTTTTCTTGCCTAAGTGCTCAAGCACTTAAAAAAGAGTGGTGACAGTGAGCATCCTTGTCTTGTTCCAGATCTTAGAGGGAAAGCTTTTAGCATTTCACCACGAATATGATGTTAGCTGTGGGTTTTTCATATATACCCTTTATTGTGTTGAGGAAGTTTCCTTCTATTCCTATCTTTTGAATTTTTTTTTTTTAATCAGGAAAGGGAGGTGTATTTTGTCAAATGCTTTTTCTGCATCAATAGAGATGATCATGTGTTTTTGTTTCTTTCACTGTGTTAACATGGTGCATTACATTGATTGCATACCAGAGATGAAACCCACTTGGTCATGGTGTATAATTCATTTGGTGTTGAATATGATTAGCAGGTATTTTGTTGCAGATTTTAGCATCTAGGGTCATTAGAGATTGGACTATAGTTTTCCTTTCTTGTGTCTTTGTATGGCTTTGGTATTAGGGTGATGTTGGCATCAGAGAATGAGTTAGGCAATGTTCTCTCCCCTTCTATTTTTTGGAAGAGTTTAAGCAGGATTGGTGTTAGTTCTTTCTGGAATGTTTGGTTGAATTCACCTGTGAAGCCATCTGGTCTTGGGCTCTTCTCGGTTGGGAGAGTTGATGACTAATTCAATCTCATTACTTCTGATTGGTCTGTTAAGTTAATCAGTTTCTTCTTTCATCAATACAGAATGTTTGTGTATTTCCAGGAATTTATCCATTTTATCTATGTTATCCATTTTGTTGGCATACAATTTTTCAAAGTATCCTCTTATGATACTCTTTA
Organism: Chaetophractus vellerosus; assembly: GCA_004027955.1. Classification (NCBI taxonomy): domain Eukaryota; kingdom Metazoa; phylum Chordata; class Mammalia; order Cingulata; family Chlamyphoridae; genus Chaetophractus; species Chaetophractus vellerosus. The sequence continues at coordinate 21,378 of PVKH010004251.1, forward strand.
TTTCTATGGGGTCAGTGGTGATAACCCCTTCCTTGTTTCTTATTTTATGTATTTGCATCTTATCTCTTTTTTCTTTGTTAGTCTAGCTAAGGGTTTGTCAATTTTATTAATCTTCTCAAAGAACCAGCTTTTGGTTTTGTTTATTTTTTCTAGTGCTTATTTTCAATTTCATTTAGCCCTGCTCTAATCTTTGTTATTTCCCTCTTTCTACTTGCTTTGGGATTAGTTTGATGTTCTTTTTCTAATTTTTCCAAGTGTGCAGTTAGGTCTTTGATTTTAGCTCTTTCTTCTTCTTTAATATAGGCATTTATACTCTCAACACTGATTTTGCTACATCCCATAGGTTTTGAAATGTTGTATTGTCATTTTCATTCATTTCAAGGTAGTTACTGATTTCTTTCACAATTTCTTCCTTGACCCACCGATTGTCTAAAACTGTGTTTAACTTCCATATCTTTGTGCCTAATCTGGTTCTCTGCCCCTTACTGATTTCCTGCTTCTTTCCATTGTGGTCAGAGAAATTACTTTGGATAATTTCAGTCTTTCTGAATTCATGAGAGTTCTTCTGTGGCCTAACATGTGGTCTGTCCTGGAGAATGATCCATGTATGCCTAAGAAGAATGTATATTCCACTGTATTTGGGTGTAATGTTCTGTATATGCCTATTAGGTCTGGATCCTCTAGTATATTATTCAAGGTCTCTGTTTCTTTATTGATCCTCTGTCAAGATGTTCTGTCTAATGGTGATAATGGTGTATTAAAGTCCCCTGCTATAGTTGTAGGGGCATCTATTTCTCCACTTAGTTTTTCCAATGTTTGCCTCATGTATTTTGGGGTGTCCTGGTTAGGTGCATAAATGCTTATGATTGTTCTTTCTTCTTGGCAGATTACCCCCTTTTTTAATATATAGTGCCCTTCCTTGCCTCTTACAATAGCTTTGCATTTAAAGTCTATTTTGTCCTATGTTAGTAAAGCTACTCCTGCCCTTTTTTTTGGTTATTGTTTGCTAGTAAAATATTTTCCAACCATTCACTTACAACCTCATTGCTTCGCTAGGTCTTAGGAGAGTTTCTTGTAGACAACATATAGATGGGTCATATTTCCTTATTTATTCTACCAATCTGTGTCTCTTGATTGGAGAGTTTAATCAATTAATATTCAATGTTATTACTGTCAAGGAATTACTTACATTAGGCATATTTTCTTTAGGTTTATGTATGTCATGTTGTTTTTACTTGTATTTTTATCTTTTTATTATTCTTACCAATAATCTTTTTTTCTTACACTCTCCTCCAAACTTTTCTCCCCTGTTTTTTCCTTTCAACTTGCAGAACTCCCTTTGTATTTCCTGAAGCATAGATCTCTTGTTGACAAACTCTGTTGATTTCTGTTTATCTGTGAATATTTTGAACTCTCCCTCATTTTTGTGTGCCAACTTTGCTCAATAGAGAATTCTTGCCTGGAGGTTTTTTTCTTTTAGCACCTTAACTATGTCATACCACTTCCTTCTTGCCTCCATGGTTTCAAGTGAGACATCAGCACTTAACCTTATCAAGCTTTCCTTGTATATAATGGATCTCTCTTCTCTTGCTGCTTTCAGTATTCTCTCTTTGTGTTGAGCATTTGACAATTTGAAAAGTATGTGTCTTGGAGTAGGCCTGTTAGGATTTATACTGTTTGGGATATGCTGCACTTCTGGGACATGGATGTCCATGTCCCTCAAAAGAGTTGGAAATTTTCAGCCATTATTTCTTTCAACACTCCTTCTGTCTCCCTTCCCCCTCTGGGATGCGTATATAATGCATATATTTGTGCATTTTGTGTTGTCATTCAAATCCCTAAATCCTTGCTCGATTTTTTTCTCTCTTTTTATCTCTGTTCTTCTACCTGTCTTATGTTGGGTGTATTATCTTCGATGTCACTCTTTCCTCTGCCTGTTCAAATCTGCTGTTATGTGCTTCCAGTGTTAGTTGATTTCTTACATTGTGCCATTCATCACCATCATATACATTATCTTTTTATGTATGTTTACCATTTGTTCGGTATGTTTACAATTTGTTCGGTATGTTCCCCTAATGTCTTCTTTTTTTAAAAAAAAGATTTATTACTTATTTATCACCCCCCCCCTTGGCACTTGCACTAGCTGTCTTCTGTGTGTGTTCATTTGCTGTCCATTCTTCTGTGTCTGCTTGTCTCCCTTTGTTGCATCATCTTGCTATGCCATTCACGGGCGCAGACCATCAGCTCTCAGCAGGTAGGGGCAGTCAGCTCTCTGTGTC
>PVKH010004252.1:0-15621 GCA_004027955.1 Chaetophractus vellerosus
AACCAGGGATCTCCCCTGTGGTGGGTGGGAGCCCAGTTGCTTGAGACACATCCGCTTCTCCAACCTTTCACTTTCAACCTGATTGTGTCCTTACATTTGAGGTGAGTCTCTTGTTAGATAGCATGTAGATGGCTCATATTTTTTTCCCACAATGTCAGTCTATGTGTTTTGATTGGGGAATTCAATCCACTAACGTTCAGTGTTATTACTGTAAAGGCACTACTTTCTTTGTCCATTTTATACTTTGATTTTCCATTATCATATAATACTATTGTCTATCTTTTTACTCTTTAAGTTACCCTTACTAATAATCCTCATTTCTTCACTCTTCTGTGTGTCTCTCACTCGTCTTTTCCTTTCAGTCTATAGTACATCCTTTAGTATCTCTTGTAAATCTAGTCTTTTTGTAATATACTCTTTCCATTTTTGTTTGTCTGTGAAGACTTAAACTCACCCTCAATTTTGAAGGACAGTTTTGCTGGAGAAAGAATTCTTGGCTGGTATTTTTGTCTTCAGAAACACTGCCTTCATGCCTCCCGGGTTTCTGATGGGAGTTGGCAGTTAGTCTTAATGAGCTTCCCTTGTATGTGATACATTACTTTTCTCTTGCTGCTTTCAGAATCCTCTCTTTATCTCTGGTATTTGTCATTATGAATAGTTGGTGTCTCAGAGTAGGTCTATTCAGATTTAATCTGTTTGGGTTGTGTTGTCCTTCTTGGATATTGATATTTATCTCTTTTATACAGGGTGGGAGGTTTTTGGTCATTATTTCCTTAAATATTCTTTTCTGCCCCTTTTTCATTCTCTCCTTCTGGGACACTGATAATGTATATGTTCGTGTGTTTCACATTGTCATTCAATTCTCTGAGACCCTGATCCATTTTTTTTCCATTCTTTTCTCTTTCTCTTCTCCTGTCATTTCAAGTTCAGATGCTCAGTCCTCCAATTCAGTAATTCTGTTCTCCACCAATTTCAGTCTCTTGTTGTATCCCTCTAATGTATTTTTTTTGTTTATTTTTAATTTCTTTTATTTTTTTAATGTATTTTTAATTTCATTCATTTTATCTTTCATTCCCATAAGCTCTGTTACTTTTCTATGTAGGTTTTCAAATTGTTCTTTATGCTCAACCAGTGACTCCTTAATATCCTTTATCTCTTATTCATATTTTCCTTCACTCCTTGATTTAGGAGATTTGTTTGATTATCTTTGATTAGTTGTCTTAAATCCTATGTCTTGTCAAGATTTTGTTTTTTTCCTTCACCTGGGTTGTCTCTTCCTGTTTCTTTGTATGGCATGTTATTTTTTTGCTTTTGCCTAGGCATCTGAATATTTTGATGGATTTCCTCTGATGGTCAGTTTCTCTCTCTTGCCTAGTAGTTTTGTTGCTCCACTTTTATTTGATTTTGTCTCAACTTATTCTAAGTCTTTAATATTCCCCAGCTCAAGTTATCCAAAATAGGGCAATGGACTCACTAATGAAACACAGATCTGATCCAAGGTTCTGGGATGAGAGACTCCAAAAAGTGTTTTTCTCCTTGCATTTTCCTGCCCAGACAGCAGATGGCAATCATTGGCAAATCGTTCCATGGAGATGCCTCTTTCAACTTCCTCTTGCCTGTGATTCTGGTCTGGTCATAGCTGAGATTCAAAGCAGGCTGTGCTGGCCAAATTCCCTGAAGATAAACCACTCTCCATCCTCGGCTGTACCTTCCCTCTTCCCAGGGAGGAAGATGTCTGTTCCCCTCACAGTTGGCTGCAGTGAGCCATGGGTTTTATCCAGGTTATTCACTTTGAAGGGCGGGGAACGGGTACTGCTCCCAGCCTTAGGGGCTAGGAACTCACAGTTTTCATTTTGGCTTCATTGCCTCTCTGTCCCTCGCCCTCCCGGAGGATGTACAGCACTCTCCTGTTCTACGAATCCCCAATGCAGCTCTCTTGGACAGCTTTTTGTCCTTCCTCCATTGTTTTTATGAGAGAGTTGAGCCTTGCCTACCTACTCTGACACCATCTTCTGAGAAGTCTAATAAGAATTATTAACATTGATATAAATAGAAGAAAATGGGAGTGGATGTAGCTCAGTGGTTAAGTGCCTGTTTCCCATGTATGAGGTCCTGGGTTCAATCCCCAGTACCTTCTAAAAATAAGTAAGTAAGTAAGTAAGTAAGTAAGTAAGTAAATAAATAAATAAATAAATAAATAAATAAAAACATTTAAAGTAATTTTGAATCTAAAGGACAGAATACATAGCTTCCACCAAAAATGGGGTGGGGGAGGAGGGAAGAAAGAAAAGAATGGATTCATACATGTGGATTGTTTTTTTAAAAAGTGGCCTGTGCTACTTTTCATTTCAATGAAAATAAAATAAACAATTATTGCAACAAATTTAAAGAAATATATGTTGCCATGTGAGCATTTGTGGTTATATAATAAAATTGGTTTCAGAGCTAGTTTTAGAAGCCTTAAGACTATAATGTGTTTGCAACTGGGACTGTTGATTTTAATAACTGTTAGTCAAAGGATAGTTTCTTAAATAGATGAAAGGAACCTCCTCAAAATTAAACACTTTTGTTCTTGAAAAGACTTTGTCAAGAAAGTAAAAAAAGGCAGCCTACTCAATGGGAGAAAATATTTGGAAACCACATATCTGATAAAGGTTTGATATCCATGTTCTATAAAGATATCATACAACTCAAGCAATCCAGTTAAAAAAATGGGCAAAAGACTTAAATAGACATTTTTCAAAGAGGAAATATAAATGGCAAAAAAAGCACATGAAAAAATCCTCAACATCACTAGCTATTAGGTAAATGCAGATCAAAACTTCAAGAGATACCATTTCACACCTTATGAAATGGCCATTATTAAAAAGACAGAAAACCACAAGTGCTGGAAAGGATGTATAGAAACAGAAACACTCCTTCACTGTTGGTGGAAATGTAGAATGGTGCAGCCTCTGTGGAAGGCAGTTTGTTCCTCAGGAAGCTGAATATAGAACTGCTGTATAATCCAGAAATAACATTACTAGGAATATATTCAGAAGAACTGAAAGCAAGGATGCAAACTGATATTGGCACACTCGTGTTCACAGCAGCATTAGTCACAATTGCTAAGATATAGAAACAGCCCAAGTGTCCATCAGCCGATGAATGTATAAACAAAATGTGGTATATACACACAATGGAATACAGTTCAGCTATAAGAAGAAATGAAATTGGGATGCATAGGACAACATAGATGAACCAGGAGGATATGATGTTGAATCAAATAAGTCAGACACAAAAGGACAAATATTGTATGGTCTCATTAATATGAAGTAAATTTAATGAGTAAACTCACAGAGGTAAACTCTAGACTATAGGTTACTAGGAAAGAGAATGTGGGTTGAGAATGGGAGCTGATGCTTAATGTATATAGCATTAGTAATAATGTCTATTGTAAAGGTGTGGAAATGAATAGAGTTGTGAGTAACACATTATAGTGAGTATAACTAACACTGCTGATTTATAAATGTGATTGTAGCTGATAAAGGTAGTCTGTGGACATAAATGTCAATAGAAAGGAAACTAGACAATAATCTAGGGACTGTACAACGTAGTGATTTCAGTGGCAGGTGAAGATTGTGGCTAATAATATAAATATAAGAACGTTGTTTTTTTACAGAGTGCTAAGAATATGGTGGTACATGGGAAATTTCAACTAATGTAACTTACGGAAAGGATGTGTAATACAGTAATATTGAAATATTTTCCAGGAATGGCAAGAAGATATTATTTCTTTAGTAAGAGACAACAATAGGGGGGGTATAAGACAGTATGGGATTTTTCCTTTGGAGTAATGAAAATGTTCTAAAATTAACTGAGGTGATGACAGCACAACTCTGTGATGAATATGAGAGCCACTGAGTGTACACTTCAATTGGATTGTACAAAACATGGGCTTGTATAACACAGGGAATCCAGTGGTAGATGATGGACTGTGGTTAGTAGGACAAATATGAAAACATTTTCTCCTGAATGATAACAAATATATAATACTAAAATAGGGTATTAATAATTGAGTGGGTTGGGGGAAAATACACCAAATGTAAGATATGGGCTATAGTTAATAGTACTATTTTGATGATATTCTTTAATAGTTTGTAACAAATGTTTCACTACAATGCAAGTTGGTGGTGGTGGGGAGATGTATGGGAGCCTTGTATGATGATATGCATGTTTGTTTTGTAAGCTCAAAAATTTAACTATACACTTATTGTTTATATATATATATATATTTTTTTCATTATATATCCCCCCCTTTCTGCTTGTTCTTGCTGTGTTCATTTTTTCGTTCTTCTGTGTCTCCCCCCCCTCACCCCGTTGCGGGGACCCGCCAAGTCAGCTCACCGCATGGCGGCCTTGCCTGCTCGCAGGAGGCCTTGCCTTCTCAAGGCAGTCTGCCCGCTCAAGGAGGCCCTGGGAACCGAACCCGGGGCCTCCCATGTGGTAAACCAGCACTCAGCCGGTCCCTGTTTATATATATTCATGTATGAATTTATATACTTCAACAAAATTTTATTTTTAAAGATATTTTTTTGAAGAAAGCTTTGGGGCAAGACATGTTGGGAGTCTAAAAATGAAAAAAGCAATGTGTATCATAAAGAAACAATTAGAAGCAAAATTATTCTATACTGATTTCATGACAATTTAAAAAATCTTAAAATTTCATTTCAAGAGCGTAAAATAATATGTGCAATAAATACATTTAACTTTCATATTTATATTTTATGTTCTATAACATAAATGTAGTTAAAATTTTAAACGGAAAGAATTGTTAGAATTTATCTTTTAACTTCTCATAATTTTTACATAGGAAACTCTTCAGAATGAAAAGGAAACATTAACAAAGCAACACAAAGAAGCAATGACAGTTTTTAAAAAGCAGGTAATTTCATAAAGATAGACAAACACTACAGTTTTAAATCTTGTGTTTTCTTCCTTTCCCATGAATACTGTAAAATGGTCTACATACTCATTGAATATATAAAAGGAGAAAAAGGCTATTATTGTCAAAAATGAATAAAATTATTTTGAATCAAGTTTGATAATAAAGGTTGCAAAGTAGTAGAACTTGTTAGTTAAGGAGAGAAATTGGGAGCACTTTTTTTTTTGGAGATAGAGATGTATTTTCATCTGTCAGTGGAATATGTATGCTCTTGTTCTCTCTCCTCACTCTCCCTTTCTCTCTTTCATTAGAGTGAACTATGACTTCTACCACATTATGCAAGCCAAAATTTGAATATTGATTGAAAGCTAAGATGGAAGTAGGGAGATATAAAGGATGGGGGAGGTGATTATCATACATTGAAGCCTCCATAAATAGCAAACCCCAGCAAATAAGAAAAACTAGTAGAAAAATAATTAGGAAACAAAAAAAGAAAAATATTTAAAAGAATTGAATAGCAACATTTTCAATTATTTTGAATTCTGTAGCTCTTTTTGACTGCTTCAAATTTCTCTTCAATCCTTAGGTAGAAAATAATAGTTAAAGAAAATGTGTTCATGGAAAATATCCTCTGGAAGTTTTCCCCCTATATTTCTCCCACCATTATCATCATTTCTTCCTTTCTCCTTCCCTCTTCTTAGTTTTCATTTTCCTATGAGTATGTGTAGTTAGAAAGAGAGATGTAAATAAAGAAATAAACCTATATAACTTAAATCATTAGTGGGTTAAGGTTATTTGTAATGCACAAATAGGTATAAATTTGTTTATACCTATGGTAAGTTTTCTTTCTTTTACCTGAGATTGGTCTGAGCAGAGTTTTGGGGAGTTTTAATTGAAGGATAAGGAAACAGAAGCCATTTGTGAAGCATTAGTATTGTCTAGGAAAGAGCAAGTCTGTGTCTCTGTTATTACTTAGGGATTTGGGGCAACATAAGACTACCCAGAAATATCTGGAGGGCAGAAAAAAAAGTGCTCTTGGATTCTTTTTCTTTGTTAAAAAAGAATTCTTGAATGTAAGTGCGGAGTATGGAAAAGGAGATGGGAGAGTTCCAAAGAAAAATTTGATTTCCTGACAGTTTTGCCTTAATATCCTTGTGCTGCTTGGAATATTTCATTATTTTTTTTACATGCTTACTTTCATTTTTCTGTTTTATAATGTCATTGTTTATTGACTTCCACATGCATTTCAGATTTTTCAGAGCATAAATACTATAAGTGATATTGATCTCAAAGAATTATTCCTTTAGGAAATTAATGTTATTATTTAGGAATAAATGGTAAAATATTTAGACATTCAAAATAAAAACTTCTGGAGGGGAATCTAAACTTTAAAGGATGATTGATATCTTGAATCAGCATGATTAAAATTGTTCATTCACTTTAGTGATTGACTTTTTTCCTTTTATATCTTTATTATTTTATTCCCTGAAAGTTAAAGTAGCATATAAAGTCAAATGATATAGGCATGTAAAAATACTTTTATAATCTCTCTGACCGAGTAATTCACAGTTAATGGTTTACTTACCTGTATTTTAATTTTTAAAATTGTTTATCAGTTACAAATGAAGATGTGTGCCTTGGAAGAAGAAAAGGTATTTATTAATTTTTAAAAATAATTGAAAGCATAATTAAATGCTTCAATTATCTATTGTTCACCTCAGTGGAAAGGAGTATTAGTTATAAACTAATGGAGAATACGATTGCATAGAACCTTAGCAACAGAAAGGATGCAAAAAGGGAATCTTGTTACCTGATCCCTGCCTTTTTCCTGTTGAGAATACTGATGCCTAGCAAAATTAAATGACTTTTCAAATGTCTCACTTGGAAATAGTTAAGATGGGACTAGAACCCAGATCTCTTCAGCTCCCAAGTTACTGCTCTTTTTGCTCTACTACAATGTTTATATTAACCATGATATATTTTTAGTGCTTTTCAGCTTAATTATTTCTTTAAAAAACATTAAAGTATTTGTATCTGTGTGCATACCAGCTGGCAAAGAGGACACAACTCTGAACAAGCCTAGAAATTCGTCTGGCATTAAATATTTTCTCTGGCTATTTAATTAATACATATTTTTATTATATCAATGAATATCCTGTTTAGAATATTAATAAGTTATAGTTTATTTATAAATTTATAGTTTATTTTAGCAAAAGACCCTTTTAAAATTCTCCCATATCCCGTATTCTTAAGACAGATGTACTAGTATCTTACTAATTGGAATCTATTTATTCTAGCTGTATGAATTAAAACAATTAGTGTCCATAAGTTATCTGGTAGGAATGCTCTACTGATAAAAATGACTTCTTGTTATAACATGATTTTCCATTTCATGATAAAGTCCTTATTGTAATTTTATGACATTTTGAAACTTAAAGTCCATGAAGTATTAGATTCAAAATAGAGATTTTAGTTTTTGAGTATTTTCCCCTTTTATAATATCACTTACATGGGAGGATATTGAAAAAACATTTTTTTTACTTAAAGGGAAAATATCAACTTGCTACAGAAATAAAAGAAAAAGAGATAGAAGGATTGAAGGAAACATTAAGAACATTACAGGTAAAGTAACAATATTGTATTTTAGCATTGTATCAGTAGAACTATATTAAACATCTAAGTTAGTAAAGCACAGCTGACAAAACTCAGTTTTTCATTAATGAAATATCATATAATATATTATAGAATTTAATACTTTTTCCCTGAGAATCTTGAATTTCAAATTAATAGGATTTTTGCTTCCTCATCTTTTATTTTTAAAAAGTATTAAAATACTTCTCATTATTTTTATGGTAATATAATGAAATAGATATATATTGATTTTAGTACTTTATGTATGGGGAAAACAAGTTGGGCACATAATATTATAACATATTTATCCAAGGTCATTAAAAACTGTGTTTTATTTATTTGCTGGAAATGTAAAGACTAAGAAAACACCACCCTTGCTGTCAAGTTGTTCACAGTTCCACAGCAAATACAGAGGTATACAAGTGATGATGATTCATTCAATATATATTTATTGATGGTATACTATGTAATATGCACTAGTCTTAAGTACTGGGGATACAGCAGTGAATATAAAAGACAAAAATCTCTGCCCTTGTGGAGCTTATATTCTAATGGGGAATGAGGTAAAAAGAATAATAAAGACTGAGAGGGAAGAAGATAATCACATGATCTCAAAGTATAATCCAATAGATAATATAGCACTAATTACAAAGAAAAAAATATATAGTTTTACAGTGGAAGGAACCTGACAGTCACCACCTTAATCAAGTGATCAAATCTAGCAGAGTTAATAGTTGGACAATCTTTCCATGGGTCCACTGTTATATTAAAAGGGGCATGTAATTTCATCTATGTAATTTTTGCCAAAAATATTAACCCAAATCTAATAATAAAGAAACAATGAGACAAAATCATAATATGGGACATATTATAAGCAACTGGCCTGGACTATCGATGTCATGGGAAAAAAGTGGAAGGGACTGTTCTTGATTAAAAGAAGCTAAAGAGATATAACAACCAAATGCAGTGTATGAACCTTCACTGGATCCTGAGTCAGAGGGGAAAAAAACAGCCATAAAAAAACTAGGAGGACAATTGGTGAAATTTGAATATGATTTGTATTAGATGATATTATTAATTTATATCCATTGTTTTCCTGATCTGAGATATTAAGCAGTTTTTAATTTGGATTTCTTTTGTTATTTTGATGTAACAAACTAAAGAAAAGTAAGTAAAATTAAGTAAATAATAATAAATAATTAGTAATAAATTAAGTAAATTAATTCAATGACTTCCAAGACGAATGTTTTCAAAAGAAGAGAAAGTCTTTATTCTTAGAAAATGCATACCACAGAGAGAATGAATGAGATATAGTGAAGAATCCTTGTTTCTTGTTTCAAAAGAAAAGTAGAAAGTGATTAGAAATGCCAGAGAAAACAGATAACTATAAAAGAAAGATAAAACAAGTTAAAATTTGGTTTTGAGCAATTGATGGAGTATAAGGAAAGAGAATGTATTTGGTCTTGTCCCTAGTAAAAATCATCCTTCAAGTGGCACATTGGACCTAGAGAGAAGAAAATGTAATATTAGCACCCTGTTGGGCTCTGTCTTAAACAATATCTATATTGTTTTTACTATGTAAAACACTGGTGGCTTCCTTTTTTTTTTTTTAGAATTAACCTGTGTTTTAGTTTCTTTGACTGTTTAAGTAAATATCATGAAATGAGTTGGCTTAAACAATGGGAATTTGTTGGCTCTTGGTTTCAAGGGTAGGAGAAATTCAAATCAAGCCCTCATCAAGGTGATGTTTTCTTCCTGAAGACTGGCGTTCTGGTACTGGCTGCCACCAATCCTTGTTCCTTAGCTCCTCTGTTGCATGGCAGTGCACATGGCAACCTCTCCTGACCTCTCCCTTCTCTTCTGGGTTCTGTTGAACCCTTTCAGCTTCTGGCTGCTCCCTCAATGGCTTTTTCTCTATCTGGTTATAAAGTACTCAAGGAACAGGATTAAGACCCATCCTGATTGAGTTGGGCCATACCTTAACTGAAGTAAACTCATCAAAAAGTCCTTCTTACAATGGGTTTACACACACAGGAATGGAATAAGAGTAAGACCATGTTTTTCTGGGGTACATACCTCCAAACTGCCACAACCTATTAACAAGACAAGATGTAATTATTGTTATAGAACAATACTTAAATGTTATTAACCTTGTCAATGCAAAAGTAAAGGTATGGCAAGAAGAAGCTGATGCTATTATAAAGCAATATTCTTTAAAGTTGATGGAGGCGGCTGGCTGTAGCCCAGTGAATAAGAGCGCCGGTTCACCACATGGGAGGCCCCGGGTTCGGTTCCCGGGGACCTCTCCAAAGCGGGCAGACCGCCTTGAGAAGGGCAAGCCGCCGTGGGTGGGGCAGAGCCGCCGTGGGAAGGGCAAAAAAAAGCGGTCACGGGCAGGGCAAAGCCACCACGGGCAGGGCAAGTCACCCACGAACGGAGCAGATCCACCCGTGAACGGAAGCGGAGCCACCCATGGCCGAAAGCAGACCCGCCCGCGAACGGAGCAGAGCCGCCTGTGCGGTGACCTAACTCGGCGCGTTGCCGCAACGGGGGGAGACAGTGCAGACACAGAAGAACACAGAGAAATGAACACAGCAAGAGCAAGCAGAAAGGCGGGGATATGTAACAATAAATAAATAAATAAATAAAAGGTCATTCAATAAAGGTTTAAAAAAAATAAAAAAAAAGTTGATGGAACAAGAAATAGTGTTTCAAGTCTATTATTTTAAGTAACTATAGTAACTAAGAGGAATTAAAAATAATGAAATTATTACAACTTGAATAAGAGAGTTGGAAGTAGTGTAAGTGGACTAAATTCTCATCTTTCTTTTGGGGAATAGATATTGTCTAAAGTTGATAAATAATGAAATAGCAATCTAATCATATTATTTAGAGTTAGGAAGTAAAATTATGTGGTTACAGTGGGTTGGTTAGGGTTACAATGGGTTGCCTGGGAGTGGTGAGGAATGGAACCAGGGGATATTGTTTTTCATTATGAACCCTTCTACCTTATATTTTCATGTCCATTTATTACTTTGACTAACATTTTTAAGGGGCTTAAATAAAATAAATTACAAAAATAAAATCTAGTAGATGAAGATACATTGAAATTAATTTAGGTGATCACTTAAGTTTCTTAGCTGTAAAGTTTAGTGATTCCTAGATATTAGTTGAAAATTATCCCAGTAGGTAAACTTTTTTTCCTAATGGTTTGGAGAAGTTTAAAAATTGTTCTTGTAACTAAGAAAACAGAAATAACCATTGGAGCTATTTTTAAAGACCTCTAATATGTTTTCTGGCAGTGTCTTGAACTAAGCATAATTTTTGTCTTTAGTTTTGCCTAATTTATTATGTCTTGGTAAAACTCTAAAAAGCACTGCTTTTTCCCTAATAATAAAGGTCAATAAAGGAATGTTCCAATTTTGTTATAAGTAGTTTGTTTTTTTAACATTCCTTTTTAAATTATTTCATTTGCTATCATTCATGCATGTTTAATTATCTAGATAATGTAGAGAATATTTTCAAAGCAAAAGAAATTCCTTCATATGGCTGATGTTCTGTGCAAGAGCTATAAGGATTTGTTTTGCCTTGTTCAACACATGACATAGCATAGGTGATGTATAGGGTACATTATGGTCTGCTGAACATGATACATGACAGTAGAGCAATAAAAGTTCTTGAGATTTTTACCCCAAAGTTAAAAAAAAAACTTGCTCCATTAAGGATATGATATAAATTCACTAAGCAAAGGAAGTCCATAGCCTCAACCAACAGGTAGCAACTTCCCTCCCTCCTTTACTTCTCTAGGTACTTACTTCTTTTTCTGCCCCTCCCCCCCTTTTTTCAGAAGGTCATACCTACTACGTGCTAGATACTAGGAACAAGAAACAAGACTGCTGTTTTTTTAAGGAACTCATAAGCTAGTGACTACACTTATTTAATTCCAAATAAAACATGCAGAAACAAAAACCACCACACACACACACACACACACACACACAAACAAAACACTGAATTATGTCTAGAGAACAAAATAAAGATACTTTGTTTATTGTCCTGAAGACTTTAAGTAAACTGTTTCTGCTATTAATAACTTATTACATGATCCCATGGGTAAAATACCTTGTCTTCCTGAGACTCAGTTTTCCTTTAGGTAAAATGAGAAAAACGAACTGTATCAGCATTTCCTAAACAAGACCATTTTGTGAAGCAAAAGGATTTCATTCAACCTCGGAGAGAAGGCAAATATGAAAGAGGGTAGATAGAAGGTGTTAAAAACTGGATTGGATGTAATGGGATAACTGATTGGCATAGTTTTCTAGGACTGCTTTAACAAAGTACCACGAACTGGATGGCTTAAAACAATAGAACTTTACCATCTCACAGTTCTGGAGGTTAGAAGTCTGAAATCTGAAGGGGGAAACCCTTCTTTGCCTCTTCCTAGCTTCTGGTCATTTGCTGGCAATCCTTGGTTTTCAATCTCTGCCTCAGTTGTCAGGTGGTGCTCTCCCCACTGATCCGGGAATGGAGGTTACATTAATTTATCATCATAGGATATGTATACCATGCAGGACTTCATCTTTTTTTGCTACAAGTTTAGGTTTTTCATTTTCTCATGGGAGAATTTTTGTTTTTCTTTCAGAGTTCCAATTGTCCTAATTAGGTCTTTTACAGCAAAAGGATCCAATTTAGAGTCTTATGTTGCACTTAGTTATCATATCTCTTTATTCTCTTTAAGTCTGGAACAGTTCCCCAGTATTTCTTTGATTTTTATGATTTTGAGACTCTTGGGGGTTACAGGCCATTTGTTTTACAGAATGTCCTTCAATTTGGATTTGCATGATGTTTCCTCATGATTAAATTTATTTTATACATCTTTGGCAGGCTATCACTGAAGTAATGCCATTTTCTTATTATTGAAACCTATCAGATAGATTCATGATTTCAGTTTGCCTAATTATTGGTGATGTTCACTCTAATCATTTGATTAAGATAATATCTGACAAGTCTCTTCACTGTAAAGCTACTCTTTTCTCCTTTGTAGTCAGTAAGTATTCTCATTAAACTTTTAATATATTCATTTATTTATTTATATCAGTATAGAATCATAGCTTCTTTTTCAATGGGTTAAAATCATGGTTATCATTATTTATTTTGATGCTCAAATTGTCCTTTGTTTACCAGTGGGAGACCATTCAAGCTGGTCTCTGAGTTCTTTTAACATGTCTTCATCATTCTTTCAGCATTTCCTTGCTCTCAGGTAAAAAAATGTGCCTGGATAACCATATGCTTTATCTGACCTTGTTCTCGAATCAATCATTTCTCCAAGTTGCCCTAGTTCCTTTTAGTGGAAAATGGTCTGTAGAAACCAAGATGTGAAGTGCTAGTATACTTATTACTATTGGGATGTTGCTGCTCTCAGACCCTGTCAGTGGACAGAGCTAGTGAATATATGTATGTATTCATATATAAATACATGCATATATAGACACACATTTACATTTATGTTTATTTCCATAGAAATCTATATATGTTGAAGATCATGAATTTCTACTACCTCTAATTCCAATCCAAAACCGCAAGGTTCATTTTAGTTTATTTCCTTTCCATAGTTATACCTTTCTTCTCTTTTAGTGAAAAATCTGACTTTCATTATCCTTAATATATTTACTTATTTGATAAATCATCCTCTATATAACCAATCCACTGTTTCTACTGCCACCTACTTCCCCATGTGAATACACTCTATCCTCCGTGGACTCAGATACCTCAAGCTGTGTGGCCTTTTGCAGGATCACCCCCCTCATCCTGCTCAGCTTCTGATTCCCCATATTAGGCTGCCTTCCCCACCATGAGGACATCCTCCTTTCTCCATTCAGGCCTGTTATCCTGTTATAGAATGCTGCAACCTTCTTCCCTGCCCCCTTTTCCCAAGGACACCTATTTTGCCTTGGTCTGCCCCAACTAATGGATTTAGGACTTAATTGTTCAGGAAGAGGAAAGTGTTAAATATTTTTAACACTGTTTTGGGAGGCTATATTCCTGAGTAACATAAATCAAATTAAAGGAAAATTAATGGGAAAATAAGGTTTGTTTTACAGAAGTGTGTTTTATAGTTAACTGTTCCTAAAATTTTCCATGAAGTGAGGGATAACTACAATAGAAAAACATTAGTAATTTGTATTTGAAATTGCCATCTAGAGTTAATATATAAACTAGTATCGCTGTAGTTTTATCACTGTACTAGAAGGATGTCTGTATCTGAAAGTTAAACCAATTCTTATATAATTTTTAGAATTAAGAAATAATGAAACATTAAATATAGTATCTGGATTGCATGAAAATCTTAATTATATTACTTTCAAATTTGACTTATATGCCATAGGAATGCAGCCACATGGTAGTTTTATAGGTTAGGCAATGCTCTAGAGGGGTCGATAAATGTGGCTGTGGATTGTGATTCAGAAAAATATAAATGCAGAAGTGATAGTTTCTGAAGAGTGGTGGCCTGAAATAATTTGATAAATTTTCTCTACATATATTAGTTTTATTTTTTACTAATGGTAGCAGATAATAAATTCAGAATTAGAGTGATAGTCTTCTGAATTTTGCCTTTTCATTTTTTTCTTTCATTTTTTAAAGATGGTCTCTACCGTTTACTTTGTTTTTGTTCTGTTTGCCTTAAAAATACTTTTATCTCATCCAGGCTCGTATCTTTAAAATGGGATCTACATGTTGACATCTTCCAATGGTATATTTCCAGCCCTAAATCCAATTTGGATTGACTATTTAATGTTTCCACTGGGAGGTGTAAAAGAAAGCTCACACTTGACATGTTCAAAATGAAGTTCCTAAAATCCCCCCTTTAGCTGCCTTTTTAGTCATTTCCACATCAGTTCATGACAACTCCTTTTTTCCAGTTGGAAATTCTGTTACCTGTCCATTTATAATGCAGAAACTAATTATTCTCACTACATCCACCACTAATACCCTAGTTCAAACCATCATCCTTTCACATGGATTACTGTAGTAGCCTATTAAGTGGTTTCCCTACTTCCAATTCTGTTCCTCTTTAGTGTTAAAATTACAGTCAAAGTGATGTTTTAAAAAAGCAGGTCAGACCATGAAAGGCCTTTCCTGGCCCTGCTATGTAATCCTCTTTCTTGCTTTATTATATTTCTTTAGCATGTATCAGTATTTAATATGCCATATATTTTAACTTATGTTGCTTATTATCTCTCTTTGCTAGAATTTAAGCTGCACCGGATTTTTTTTCTCTCCAGTGTTGTATTTCAGTGTCCACATTAGTGTTCAATAAATATTTGTTGAAGAAATTAATTACTCTGTGTTTTAAAACTAGGCTACTCAAAGCAGATACCATGAAATGGGTTGGCTTTTAACAATGGGAATTTATTAGCTTACAGTTTGAGGCCATGAGTCCTTCCAAATCAAGGCATCATCAAGGCAATAATTTCTTCCAAGAGACCAGCTGACAGCAATCCTGGGGTCCTCTGCCACATGACATAGCACAAGTCAGCGTCTGCTGGTCTCTCCCTTCTCCTCCGGCTTCATTGCTTTCAGCTTCTTGCTTCCGTAGTTTGTTCTTTCTTTCAAGGAGCATGAGGTATACAACCTGCTCTCAAATATTTAGAAAATAAATAGATGGATAAATAGATGGATAGATGGATACATAGAATAATATGGCAAATGTGGCAAAATGTTAAGAGTTGGTGGATATGGGTGTCTGAGTGGGTAGGGGTATGCTGGAGTTCTCTGTATGGGTTTTGTATTATTTTATCAACTGTCTTGTAAGTTTGAAATCATTTCAAAATTAAAAGTTTAGAAAAACTAAATAAATCTGAATAAAGTATGGACTTTACTATATCAGTTCATTAATTGTGACAAATGTATTATATAATTGGGTATAGTGCTAATTTTAGGCTCAAATAAAAGGGGCAGAAGAGTCATGTGTAGGGAAATTGTGAGTCTAACTTTGTTACATTGAGGAGCATATATTCCAAAGTAAGGCCCACTGACAGGGTGCCAAATTCCTGAGATTGTTGCCC
>PVKH010004253.1:0-23648 GCA_004027955.1 Chaetophractus vellerosus
TTTCCTCGACCTCAATAGAATAGCCAGAGAGGTTTACACCCTGTCAGGCAGGAACTACTGCTGTAGGAAGTAACTACAGAAGAATGTCCATCACCCCTCAGCAGCCCCTTAAGAATAAGGGCATGAACGCTCTGAGGGGAGAGTTGAGGCAAGTTAGTACACGGAAACGAGGAAAAGACGAGCTACAACGTGGCTGACAGACAACATGGTTGATAGACAACACGGCCATGTGACCCCGCCAAGACCTTGACCCTGACCTTGAGGTCCCAGTTAACTCTTTCTAGGACCTTGCCTCTGCCCCGGATATTCCAAACAGTCCTCACTGGAGGAATAATTAATGGTTTAAAAGGTAACCACATAAGCCAGAGCTCACTGCTCTCTCTGCCTAGAGAAGCCCGCAGCAAATCTCAGTGGGTGTGTATTTCTGTCCTTCTCTCCCATTTCTCAGCAAGCTCTGTTCTTTCCCCCTATCTCCCAATAAATTCTTTTTACTGGCCTAAAAACAAAAACAAAAACAAAAACAAAAACAAAAACAAAACAAAACAAAAAAAACCCTTGCCTTATATTGCCTTCCTGTAAGAGAAGGGATTAAGTATATTTGTATCCACTACATTATACTACTTCCTGTCTCTTTACATTTCCACCCAGTGAAGTCCCTGTCTCCATTTTAGGAATTTCTACATTGTGTAATGGCTTGAAAACAGGAGTTGGTGTAAAGATGTTAAAGTAGGACCATAAATTGCTCTATTTGCACAAGTGCCATAGTGCCTTCTGCCCTTTCTGGAAGTCAGGATTCAAACCATTCCATTTCACACTCACCCTGGTGACAGTTCTCTGTCAGGCTTGGCTGCCATGGCAGGAGAGGGACAGCAAAAGACACTCACTCATCTCTGTTTGAAAAGTCCAGCATGGCAATTCACATACTTGATTTTCTGAGTCAGTGTCCCCTCTCTCTCCTCTCATTATCAAAATGACTCCTACATTCCATGATTTGATCATCCATGCCACATTTTTGCCTTCCTCTGAAATTTGGAAGTTCTACAAATACCTTTAGGTATAGACATGCCCTCAGAAGCCATGGTCCTAGCATTAGAAGCCATGACTAACTTTGGTCTTAATTCACTTGTGTGCTAAAATTGATTCCATAAGCAGGACATGTGGAGTGGCCAGAGCAAGGGTTTTGCAGTCAGACAGACCTACATTCAAAATTGGGATCTTTCAGTTACTATATGCCATCTTAGGAAAAGTCACTGAAAATCTTAGGAAAGAACATCAGTTTTCCCATCTGCAAAACGGACTTAAGCATGTTTACTTCCCTGGGTAATTCATATGATAATGCATAGGAGGTGTTAAGTACAGTGCCTGTTTAGTATATGCTAGCTGCTAAAACAACTACAATTATAATTATTATTACTTGACTCCTTCCCCCACCCCAAAGAAAAGAAGTCTTTAGCTTTATAATTGAGGTTAAGGGTATAATATTCTTTAGAAACAAGCTGATTGTCATCCATAATAAAGGTTATATGGAGGAGACACTCCTCAGCCGGATACCTGCGTTCAAATCCCTACTCTACCACTTTCAAACTGTGCAATCTTTGATAAGTTACTTAATTGCTGTGTGCCTCAGCTCCCTCATCTATAAAGCGAGGATAAACATAATATTTACATCATAGGGTTGTTGTGAAGATTCAAAAATTAATAAGAGAATTAACATATATGAAGTCATTAGAAAATGCCTAGTACATATTAATAAGTATGACAGTGTGGCAGTTTGAGATTATTTATGAATCCCCCCAAAAAAGAGAAAGATTGTGTTTGTAAACGAATCTATTCCTCTGGGTTTGATACCCTTTGAATGCATTAGATTCAGCTGACATGTCTTGATTAAATTACCTGTTAAGATTAAGGCTTTGATTTGAGTAGGGCATGACTCAGATTGAGTCCCCACCCCTTGGTAGGATGATATAAACAGACATTCACTCAAGAAGACACGTGGAAGAGGAGAGGACTTGGTTATTTTAGTCCTGCCATATGACAGAAAGGAGAAGGCTCAAACAGTTAAAGCCCCGGGAAGAGAGATGAGCGATTCTGACAGTTTGCAACCAAAGAGAACAGAGCAGCTGAGAAGGCCCATGAGACCAGGCAGAGTCGACCACCATCTTGCTTCAACATGTGGCAACAGACTTTGATGAGAAAGCAGTCTTCAGTTGGACTCTTTAGGGTCTTGTTAACTGTAAGTTTTTACCCCAAATAAATACCCTTTAAAAAGCCAACAGATTTCTGGTACTTTGCATCAGCACCCCTTTGGCTGACTAATACAGCCAGTTTTAGCTATTTTTTGTTTTTTCAGTTCAGTTTGACCCCAAATTCACAATGGCAAAATGGAATTGAAGACTATTTAGTCTAAGTTATTCTTAGATATATATATATATAAGTTTCCCTGGAAACTTACATAGTTACAGGTTATAAAGTTATATGTCTATAAATGATATATTATAAAATTATATATGGATATAAAATATATATGCATTTCCCTAGAAATATGTTTCCCCTGAAATGCATCCTTCTCTTCATCCTCCTTCCCCTCCTCAGTTAAGTCTTTATTCCAAATCCCTCCTTAAGGTGTTCTTATTGTCATTTTGTTACATTTTCCTAATTCTGCAAGCCTGGAGTGGAGCTCAGGAATCTATGTTTTAAACAGGTACCACAGGATATTCTTATAGCTGGGTCCCTTTGTCCTTATGGCTGACTGAAATTGAGGTGGGATGTAGCAACAAGGTCTCTACATAAGTTTAAATCTGATTTCACTTTGTTTTCAATACTCCCAGCCCTGCAGAGCAAATTGATCAGCTTTTTCTGTGAGCAATCACTCTCAAACACACCGTGCAATCTTCATTTCAGAGATTCCTAACCTCTAGTAGCTCATGCTTTTGAGCCACCCAAATCTATCAGCTGGAAACAGTTTTCATGGCATGTTGAACAAGACAGAGGCAATGTGACTCCGGAGACTCTGCAGAGAGAAGGCAAACGGATAAAAGTCGCATGTTGGCATCTCTGTAACCTTGAGGAAGCCAGAGAGGTCTGTATCTTGGTTTTGACATCCATAAAGGAAAAAAAAAAAAAACAACTTTGCCCTTCAATTCAGATGTATTAGAGGATTTCAGTGATTATTCTGGCAAGAAAATGAGCCAATGCATAGTGGTTTAGTTTTTCAAAAAGAACCAGGGTAGGTCTTCTAAAGAACACCAGGCAGAAGGTTTTTAAATACTTGCAAGGCATTTTCTTGGTAATGTTTCTTTTCATATAGAATTTTCTCAGGAAATGGTTATGAGTTAAGCATTTCTTGGACTTGTTCAAGTTAAGACAATATAGTTTAGTGGGTAAGAATATGGGTTTTGAACTTTCAATTCCCGTTTTTCCCTATATAAGCTCTGACACCTTGGACAAGTCCCTTTGCTTCTCTGAGCATTGGTTTTCTCATCTATAATATGGGGACATATGTAGCTGCCTTCCACACTTCACTCCGCAGATTAAATGAAATAATTCACGTAGAGCGCGTGGCCCAATTCCTGGCACAGAGAAAGCACAGCAGAGAGGGCAGCTGATGGCTCTGCTGTTACACATATTTCCAACCTGGGTCTCTCGCAGTTCATTTCCTCTGTCCTGAGGTCGCTTCCCTCTCACTTGTGTGTGTGCAAATCTTATCAATCTACCAAGGGTCAACTCAAAACCCCTTCTTCTCACTGTCCTCAAGTGAACAAACGTTGAGCACCTGCAATGTCCCAGGCGCGGTTTCTAATACCTACTCTTAGGCTCATGCTAATGGAGCCAGGGATAGAATGGATATCATAAGATAGTGGGAAGGGGAACAACAGGAAATCTGTCAGGCAATTAGCAGTCTTGTCCAAAGCAGAGACAAGTTTTGTTCAACCACTTTTAGAGTCAGAACAATTAAACTGTATTAGGAATACAGTCTGTATGGCACGGTTATGTCATTAAAACGGGGACGAAAACTAATCTGGAATTTAGTTGCTTTAAAATTGCTTATGTTCCCATCCTAGTCCTCATTGTTTGTTAAGATATGAGCCCCACATTTTATTTAAAAATATAGTATGCTTGGGACTACATGCACATGTAGACCCTGCTTCTGACCTGTATCACCTCCAGTCTGGGTGGAGCGTAATCTGCCACCGACCACACGCCATCCAGATTTTTGGCTCTGCCTTCTCTTATCAAAATCCTCAGCCTTAGTTTACTGAAACCCTATTATGTGACCCACCCCTCCTCAGGAGCCTTTCATGACTTTGCATTGTCTACAGAAACTAAGTGAATTTTTACTCCATTCCTGTAAGTAACTTAGTTATATCCTGCAACCACTGCTTTTTTTTAAAAAAAAAAAAACAAAACCAGCTTTTTGTGGGTTTTGCCTATGCTGTTCCCTGAACCCAAGATGCCGTGTCCTCTTCTCTCTTGAGGATTCTTCTCTTTGCTCAAGGCCCAGCCGAAAGGGCCCAGCTAAGGTCTGCATGCTTAAGACTCTCCAGGTCTCTAACGGCAGAGTAAATAACAGCCTCCCCTCTTCCCTCTCACAGCCTTTGGTGTAAAGGCCCATGTGACCTGTGTCCAGTCCACCTTGGAGATGCTCTAGGCCTGTGAATTCCAAGGGCAAGAAACCACATTTCCATCATCTTGGCATCCTCATCAGAGACTATCACGGTATTTTGCATATTCAGAAGTTGTCCAGTTCAATTAAGTCCATAATCTTCATACTCAGCTTGTAGCTTGAGTCTCTGCTTTAAGACTGATGACAGAGATCTCCTTTTCCACCAGACAGTCACTCTAGTATTTATAATCATTAAGTGCTACACTGGGGACTGGTTGGACTGGTTAGTAAATGAGTGACTGTGGCAGTTTGAGATTATTTTATGAATCCCTAAAAGGGAAAGATTGTGTTTTTAAACAATCTGTTCCTGTGGGTGTGAATACCCTTTGAATGCATTAAATTTAGCTGAGGGTCTTTTCATTAGATATTTGATAAAATTGCTTTAGGGCTTTGGATTGGGCTATGTCAGTGAGGCATGACTTAGGTTGTCTTGGCTCTCTTCCTGGGTATGATATAAGTGGAAACACAGGGATACAGAGAGACACAGGAAAAGGAAGCTGCTGTTTTTGTTCCTGTCATGTGAGAGAAGACTAGAGGATTTTTTAAGCACAAAATCCCCACAAGGTTGGGCCCACAGAACAGCTCAAAGAAGAGAATCCCTGCCTAATGCCTGCGAGTTTATAGCTGAACTTGGGAAGAAAGCAGAGCCACTGAGACTGAGAGAGAATGCCTGGTAAGAGACAAGCCCTATGCCAGTTTCACCTATAGCTGTAGAAAGGCAGAGACCTTGACACAGGTTGGCAGCCATCTTGCTTTGGCATGGGATAGCTGACTTTGATGAGAAAGCATCTCTTACGGTACCTTGGTTTGGATAGTTCATGGCCTTGGAAGTGTAACCTTTTACCCTAAATAAATTCCCTTTATACAAGCCAACCTATTTCTGGTATTTGGCATCAGGCCCCCTTTGGCAAACTAAAACAGTGACATAATGTAATAAAAAATTCATCAATTTTTAATTTAGACAACTCTGCGGCTCACTGGCTCTGTGAACTTGAGAAAATTTCTTACCCTCTCTGAAACAGTTTCATCTGTACAATAGGAAAAATAATACATAACTCCCAGATTTCTGTGTCACAAATGACACATGCTACTATTTATTCCATGAAAAAATTTTATGGCTCTATAATGAAAACTAAAATATGTTAATGTCAGTCATTATTGTGCACGAGAAATGACTGATGCTTTAAATCAATATGTTTAACATTCACAATTTAATGTTCACATTTGTGTTACAAATTAGTAAAATTACGTGTAAAAGCACCTAACCCATTAGGTTATATGAAAGTGCTCATGAATTGTTGGTTCCCTCTTTTGCTTTCTTTCTTATATCTTACTGAAGTCTATCCTGCTAGAATTTAATGCTTTTTCTTCCTGCTCAACCCTTAGTGGAGGCAACCAATGGATGCTGAGTGCCCACCTACATAATAATTACCTAAATACATCAAGATTATAGCAGTTTGGTATTGTTTATGAATTCCAAAAATAGATTTTGAATTGTGTTTGTAAACTGGTCTGTTCTTCTGGGAGTATTAGATTGTATTAAGTTCAGAGGTTTCATTTTTACTTGATTAAATTAAAATTAGGGCTTTGATTCGGCCATGTCAGTAGGATGTTGAGTCCCTGCCCCCTTGGTGGGTGGGGACTCACAGAGAAAATGACACAGCAGAGGACAGAGTTGGAGTTTTGATGATGGAGCCCTAGGAAATAAAGGCATGGAGAATGAGAACACAGAAGTAGATATGCAGGAGGAGAGAGTGCCCCATAGACACGGCAGAGGCCCCAGGAAGAGAGAGAGCCTGAGAGTCTACAGCTGACCTTGTGGAGAGACCAGAGCATTTGACCCTGGGAAGAACTGAGCCCCTGGGAGAGAGACACGAGCCTTATACTAACCTACAGCTGAGACCAGAAGAAGCTGGGATCACGGAGCTTGAAGAGGAAGGCTGAACCCTCAGAGAGACTGATGGCCATCTTGCCCCAACATATGGCAACAGAGTAGTGAGGGAAGTAATCTCCTCTTTATGGCCTTGTGACTGTAAGCTTCTACCCCAAATAAATACCCTTTATAAACACCAACGGATTTCTGGTACTTTGCATCAGCACCCCTTTGGCTAACACAATTCTTATGAGGTCGTTCCTTAGATAATAGTAATTACTGTGACTTTTCAGCAACACTGCATTTTGCCTATTACTTCAGTGTAAAATTGTACCACACTTACCTATCACCATTATAGGCTAGAAACATAAAATTTATTTTTTTGAACATTAAACTTATTGATTTAAAAGCCTCTCAACAGTCCCTTCTAATACTCGATGAATAACAACTGATATTAATAAACATCAGTTTTGCCTAAGAGTACCATAATTTTTTTTCATGGTTTGAATATTTTGTCAACACGCTAATATATAGTATAGTAATTTCTGTTTTAGCATAAAATGTGAGCATTTCCATATGAATCAGTGAATTTAGCATTGTTGTGTCTTCACATGAGGCCAAGCTGTGAATTTAAATAGCAGCATATGCCATACTTATGTGTACAGACAATATTTAAAATCACTAACTACGACAATATTAAGTGATACCCATTTGAAATTTTCAACCTACCGCTTGAGCATTTGAGATTTATAAAATGTACCCTAAATGGTTCCCGAGTGAGTAGCTAACAAGGTGAATTTTGCCCTTTTCCTTCTGCCCATGGCTCCTTTTTCTGTCAACGTTTGTTAGTGACAAGTGGAGTTGTCATCTTGCTCTAGGAGAAAGAACTGAGTTAGTTACGCCAATAGGGCCAGGAGACCACAGTGGCTATCCGGTTACATGTTGTGGCTGTAATTAGGCAATCGGCCTCATGAGGAGGACAAGCATCTATGCTCTACTAACTGTTTAAACTGTTAACCACAGAAGCCTTGCACTTGTTCAAATGGTTGCTCAGAAGGGCTGCTATTAGTGGTGAAGTTAAAGGATTCTCGGGAATGTTGCAGGCCTCTATGAGGATTTGTCAAATAAAAACTCTCCACCAAATCACCATGATGTTTATGTTAGCATTAGGAGGCAAGGAATTGAAGGGTTGCTTATTTACTCTTCCTGTTCAAGGGGGAAAATCTGTATCAATATTGCCATCTTAGCTGAATATAATGGAGTAGCACGGATTGAATCCCGATAAATATAAAACATATACAACTACAAAGCAGAATGGTGAACGCAGGAGCCCACTTAATGTAAGATTTTCTGCGAGGTTGAAGACTTGGATTTTCCCATCTCATTTATCCATATTTTGTTAATATGTCTGCATATCAATGTCGTCCTGAATATAGTCTATAAAATGACTGGTTAGAAATCAGAAAGGTGGTTTCTTTGATGAAAAAAGCCCTCTGCTTTGACACTGAAATAAAGGTTAGCTCCAGCCATGATTTGGTGGCTGTATTAGTTTTCTATCGCAGCTATCACAAATTACCACAGACTTGGTGTCTTAAAATCTATAAATTTATGATCTTACAGTTCTGTGGACCAGAAGTTCTGACATGAGTTGCACTGGGCTAGAATCAAGTTGTCGGCAGAGCTGCCTTCCTTCCTTTAGGCCCTTCACCTTTTCTAGCTTCTAGAGGCTGCCCACAATCCTTGGTTTGTGGCCTCCTTCCTCCATTTCCAAAGCTAGCAATGTTGGGTTAAATCCTTTTCACGTTATATCACTCAGACCTTCTTTTCAGCCTCGTTCTTTCATATTTAACGACCCTTGTGTTTACATTGGGCCTACCCAGATAACCCAAGATAATCAGTTGATTATCAACCTTAATTTCATCTGAAATCTTCATTACCTTTTGCCTTATAAGGGGTGAGATAACATATTTACAGGTTCTGGGGATAGGGTTTAGACATCTTGGAGGGCCCATTATTTTTTCTATCACAGGGGTCAACCCAAAAGATACTGGAATCCATTCTGCAATTTAAGATAAAAGCAATTTTCAGAATATTTTCCTTTTGCTAAAAACACAAGGGAAGAATTTCACACACTTACAACATGTGTCGGGGGAATAAAGTAGGTATCTTCATGGAGAAATATGATTAATATGGTATCTGAACCAAGGATAGGCAGTGGGACATTATACTCAAAGTTTTTCATGCCAACCAGATGTATGCAAGAAAAGGACTGTTTTTGTTAAAGAGGTACGACCCAGTTAAATTTGAATGGTGAATTAGCCATACCCTGGATGGAAGAGGATACTCAATTACCTCCATTCATTGAAGTAACTTCTGCCTTAGGCAGGATTAAAGGTAGATTGAGATTGGGAAGCAAAAATAAATTCTGACCACTTAGTGAGTACCATCAGTTTAAAAATAACAGTCCTGGAAGAATTACCATCTTCCATAATTCTATTGTATGTTTTCTACATCTATATCTAAGAACCATTAAAAATATCACTAATTTATGCCAAAGTGTCTATGGTTCTCAAAGTTGTAAGATTTATTTTTATTGTGGTAAACACATACATAAATACGTATACACATACGCATCACAAAATTTCCGATTTTAACGATTTTTAAGTGTATACTTCAGTGGTGGCTATTATCACCACCATCCATCATGAGGACTTTTTCATGACTCCAAGCAGAAACTCTGTACCTATAAAGCAATAAATTCCTCAATTCCTCCCTCTCCCAGCCCCTGACAGACAACTTCTAATCTACTTTCTGTCTCTATGAATTTGCATATTCTAGTTATTTCACATAAGTTGAGATCATACAATATTTGTCTTTTTGTGCCTGGCTTATCTCACTCAACATGATGTCTTCAAGGTTCATCCATGTTGTGGCATGTATCAGAACTTCGTTCCTTTTTACAGAGAAATAATATCCCATTATATCTATATCTATATCTATATCTATCTATCTATATATATATATATACAAGTTACATTTTGTTCATCTGTTGATGGACACTTGGGGCTGTTTATACCTTTTGGCTATTGTGGACAATGCTGCTATGAACATTGGTGTACTAGGTTCTGTTTGAGTCTCTGCTCTCAGCTCTTTTTGGTATATAACTAGGAGTGGAATAGCTGAGTCATATGGTTTAACTTTTTGAGGAAATGTATAATTTAATTTAAAAGAGAGGCAGCATTCATTCACCAGCCATTACTTTAGCTGAGGGCTGTGAGTGGCCATAGTGACAAGGCAGGAAGGGGATAAAGAAGGTTGGCTTGGGTCAATCCAAGCTAGAATGAGTGGAGAGAGATAATCAGAGGATCATATGATGTGATAATATTCAACCATTTTTTAAAAAGTAAAGCCATATTACATAGGGTTTGAGACAGTCCACCAGTTACTAGGTAACTGTGCACCCTTGGGCAAGATACTGGACCTCTCTGAATGAAGGTAATGGAAACTGGGATAATACCTCAGATTTATTTTGGAATGTTAATGAGATAACTGATGTAAATATCTTAGTATGGAATCTGGCATATAGTATATCCTCAATAACCACTGGCTGTTTTTGGTATTTTAACTCTGAATATTATTATTAGTTCAAAAAGATGACTTAGAAAGAGGTCCAGAATATACATGTATGGAAAATTAAGACAAAGAATTAGTATGGTTGCTTCTTTTTGTCAAAAAAGAAACTCAAAATTATGTATAAAGACAGTTCGTAAGTATAGACAAATGTTTGAAAATATATACACCTGTTAACAGAAATTCTAGGAATAGAGTTGGGCACAAATACCTTAGACATTTAGCTTTATTACCATGGTAAGAATAAACAGCTTTGATGTATGCTGGCTCCCTGAAAGTATCACCCAAACAACTGTTGATAAAATAATCTATTTGGCAAATATATAATACTTTTTATAAAAACAGTAACAAAACACATAAACTGATATGTAAAATGTATCTAAACACTTTTTTATGTGTCATTTGAAGCCTTCCATAATCTCTCATTCCATCTTTAGAAATAAAATTCTCTTCTCAACTTCCAAGATCCAAAATCTAACATAAAATGGAGCATCTCCTTCACAATTCCTTGGGAAACTGAACAAATGTAATTGGGAATCCACAAACTCGAAGAACTTTTACATCTCTGGAAGGGACAAAAATGCCTGGTTGTCCTGCCCTCAGGCTTCCTTTTGCACAAGAATCAGAACAATTGGGAAGACAGTAATTGCCAGCAGCTAATTTCTCCCCCGTGGGGTTAGTCTCAGTAACATTTCCTTAACTCACTAACCTGTTACCTTTTTGGAATTTTCTAGTTGACTGATTTAGCAGAGAAATGGCACACTGACTAGGATAGGGAGCTCTAGCTTCACAATAGGAATGGAAACTGCCTAAAAGCAAGCAAATAATGTCTTAATTTCTTTAGGACTTAAACAAAAACAAAATAAAACAAAAAAAAATTATCGATGGGTCCTACATCAGCCAAGTGCTTCTTGTCTCCCTAGAGCTCTACTTATCTTTCTGAGAACAGACAGACCCTTCGGCCTTGGTGGTAGGCATCCATCAACAATTTAAAGTGAACATCAATACATACATAGTGAGAGCTAACTTTGCTCCATGAAGATGGACAGGGATCCACTGAAGTAAGTTGCTGAATAAAAAACATTTCTTGGGCAATCTGTCCTTTTAGAGGATTTACCTCCCTTCATTTAGGCAAATATTTATTATATCCTTGTGGCCTTGTCCAGATACAGAAGACATAGAAGAAACAAATGTTATTGATACAATTCTTCCCCACTAAGAGCTTAAAGTATCATTGGGGAGGGGAGACATATACATGGCATCTCAATTTCTGTATGACAAAGACAATAGTGAAATCTCCCTTAAAAATTCTGCCACCTAGCTTATAAAGAAGGAGGTTGAGGAGTAGCAGGGTAAAAGCACCTGGGAGCTAAAGAGTCTTGGGTCCAAGTACCAGCTGTGCCCATTCCTAAGTGTGAATTGTTAGACAAGGCATTTAAAATTTCAAAACTTTTTCGCCTATAAAATAACTATAGGGATGAAATGCAGGGTGATGAATTAAAATGTTTATAATAGTGTCTTTCATTTATAAGCATTTCATGAATATTGGCTGCTATAAATAGTAATCATTCCAGTCAAAAGAACCTGGGTTCTGAATTCGGCATTGGCCCCTTGACGACCTTGGGCAAATTCTGCAATCTCTGAGCTTTAGTTACCTCAGTATGAGAGCGGTATGAGTACTCACCTCACAGGGTGGTGGCAGGAATTAAATGAGAATGTGTGTAAGGAGCTAACTCGGTGCCTGGCACATGGTTAAGTGCTCAGTGATGGTAGCTACTGATTCTGGAAAGATCTGGCTCTATGTGAAGCTGTCATAAAGGGACTGCTTTGTTGTACCTGAGATTGTCGGCTCTACATCTGTTTCTTTCCCTTCAGCTGAAAGAAAAAACCTGAGCATCTGTGAACCCCACTTTGTGCCAGATACTGATCCTGAGTTTTATTTATTAATACTTAAAACCACCCTAGAGGCAAGTTTTAATAATACACATGGGGAAACTGGGGCTTAGAAATGGTGCTTTGCCGGGGGCCATGCATGAGCCTGAAATTCCAGAGGCCATGGCTAAGCTGTCCACCACTCAGTATCTCACTTTCTACTTTATTCCTATTCCGTGCTTCCTTGATTGACCTTTCCCAAATAATTGGGAATTCAGAAACCCAGTGCAGGACATCCCTGTACAACAGTGCTGTTTGACAGAACTTTCTGTGATGATGCAAATGCTCTATATCTGAGCTATCCTAAAAAGTAGCCACTAGTCATACATAGCTGTTGAGCACTTGAAATATGGCTAGTGTGACCGAAGAGCTGAATTTTAAATTATATTTCATAATAAATAAATTTAAATAGCCACATGTGGCTCGTGGCTAACAATAAAGACAAGGCAGCTCTGCAACTTTCCTGACAATCATTTAGCCTTTGCTTGAAGCCTTGGGTGACAAGTTGCTCATCACCTTGCAAGTGGCTGTTTCATTGCTTTCTAGCTCTAAACATGACAAAGGTCTTCATTATGTTAAACCAACATCTGTTTCCCTCTAACTTTTACTTACTTGGTCCCAGTTTTCCCCTGGAGCTACGTAAAGCATGCTCGGTTTCACAGAATAGTATCCCCTAATACTCTTTACCAGGGACAGATCTTTCACAATTATGAAACACTCTGGGATCAGGGGTTTTTATGAGGCTCCCGCAGGGATTCAGCATACTGGGATGATGATGACAATAACAGGTAATAATAATCCTTACTTTGTACTAAACACATGCTACCTGCCGGGTACAGTTCTAAGCACTTTACATATATTAGCTCAGTTATTTGTCACATCTTTATGGGCTAAGTCCTATTTATTAGCCTTGTTTTATGAAAGGGGAACTGAGACAAAGGGAGGTTAAGTCACGTATCAAAGTCGTACCACTCTGTAACTGGTGAAGACCGAATTTGAAACTGGGCAGTCTGAGCTCTCAGCCCATATTCTCAACCACTCTGCGATCTGGCTTGCCAAGAGCGGAGTTAGAAGTTCTAAGGAAGCATGAAAACAATGCTATATTGACTGAGGGCCCAGCACTCAGAACTCTTCCCATGCTCAGTCAAAGGGATGTGAACTAGAGAAAGCAACATACACCTATTCTGCAGGAACCTTACATTGCCCCCTGAACCTTGACCAGGCTGCCAAACAACAGTTCCTAAATTCCCCCAAGGACAAGACTAGTGGAATGTGCCTCTCAAAGGTGGAGAAGATGTTCTTAACCAGGGAGTTCAGGCCAAATGCCTACAGGGGCCAGGGAGATCATGACAGTAAGTGAAATAGGTTGGATATTTAAACATTTTTTATATCCTCAAATATGTTCTTACCCATTTTTCTTGAAATATGTTGTCATTTTAGATTACCTTTTGATTTCTCACTTTTCATTGAGATATGAGCATAAGAAATGGCCCATTGTCTCTTGATTGCCAAGTGATAGTAATGGCTACTGCCACTTGGCCCCCCATTGTCCATGAGGCAATAGAGAGGAGAGGAGTCTGGGGCCAACTAAAGCACATATACCCTGTCTGAAGGGATGGCAGCGACTCAGCTCTAACTGATCACACTATATGGGAAAACAGGTCTCTTGATGCCAGATAACCTGATTTTTCCAGGGCAGTGTGAAATGCAGACCTTTTATGTGAAATATTTCAATATTTCAATATTGGCAATTAATTCACTTAACAATATCCCTGTGTGCTAAATGCAATGTAGCTTCCTGGATGGGATCTTGGAACAGAGAATAGCATTATTGGAAAAGAAATAAATTCAAATAAAGACTGCAGTTTAGTAAAGAAAAAAAAGATTAAAGATAAGTAAAAAAAATAAAAGACCCTGTGGCCCAAACTTGAGGGCCAGTTAATACATACACAGCCACGGGGTGCTAATACGCCGTCTCTCACACAGGCCAAGCAGCTCATTTAAAGAGGAGGATGCCGATGCCCAGAGAGCACAGCTCGCTCACATATAAATGAGTTGCAGCTTTTTTTTTTTTTTTTTTAAAGAACTCCATTTCATACTGCTGGGGTCAGGGCTAATTAATTCTGGAATTGTAATAGAACTTTCTCTTTTTTAGCCCATTCTAAGTTCATCATATGTGGTGAAATATTATGTGACTGAAATATGTGACCTTGCTACTGATGAGGATGCTTCGTCTTCTCCCTCCCGTTCTCCGCCGCAGCCTTGATTTTTCTCTTTACCTCCTTTTCCTGAATGTTTAAGACTTTTCCTTCAATTGTTCTCTACTTCCCTGTAGCCATTGTTGCATGAAAAGTGAGACTGTGCAGCAAATAGTGGCTATGAATACAAAACGATGTACTTATCTGTAAACCTAGTTCAGAAACACCAGTTCCATTAAAGCATCAAAAACTCTTCAAACCACCAAATAAGAATTATTATTAGCATGCTCATGCCATAATAATCACATTCTATGCTTGTTCAACCAAGCATAAAACGATGAGGTGAGGATCACCTAAAAATGGCTCACAGGATATATCTGTCCTTACTTAAGAAACAAAGAGACTGCCGCCTGCAAGTCCATCTTCAGAGAGGACTTAAGAAAGAAGAGCTACAGCTCAAAGGAGGACCAAATTCTATTACCGTTTAGATGAGGTGGGCAAAGCAGGTGGGAAACAACTCAATGAAAAATCAAAGCCTGGGATAAAATGACCTCATTCCAGCAGAGCAGAGCCACAAACCTGAGGCGTGTCCATTTTTCTCTACTTGGCACAATTCAAGGACCTATGAGGGAATAACCTCATTTGTGAAGAGGCACAATTTCAGGAGGACAAAGAAACCATTTTTCCGAGGGTAGTGGTTTACTACTGGGTCAATTTGGCTAAACCGGATCTACATCTTCCAGAATGTCCTTCCCTTTTCGACTCATGATAGAGTTGGCTAGAACAGAAGTTTGTCTAAGATTCTAAAAGCAGGTGTGAGCAGCTGTGCATTCCCTGAAGGTTGTTGGGTTAGAGGTGGTAAAAGAGATGCAGAGGTACCAGCACTTTCCACTTTGTTCTCACACTCCCCTGCTCTCCTTTCAACAGCATCAATGTTGACAAAGAGCAAGCCCAGGCCCACCACTGGACTCTCTATGGACTTGTCTGCCTTTCGGTTGCCTTTCCACTGGGGCAGTGCAATGTGCTCTCCTGTATCCCCTTGCAAGCTTCTACTTGTCCACTTAGACCAGTGCTTCCAGAGCGCTGGTTAATGGCTTTTCTCAGGTCATCCAAATCCCTTGCACCCTCCCTTCCCCAGCTTCTCCCACAATCATGGCAAGTCTTACTCCTATTGTACATCCCTTATTCCTAAATACTAGCAGTTCTGCTTCCCAGACTGAATCCTGACCGATAGACCTAGCAATTCCCTGATGTGGTGTTTTCCCCAATTTACCTGATCACAACAATCACCTAGATGCTTATTAAAAACGCAGGTTCTCAGGACCCATCTCAGACTTAATGAATTAGAATGTTCAGGAGAGGGGCCTGAGAATGTGTACTTTCAATAAACCGCTGACACCTACAATCAAGTAATTTGTAATTTGATGACCATTGCTCTAGTCAGTGAAACAGTTCTTATCCTGGCTGCACATTAGAACCACCTGGGGAGCTTTGAAAAGCACTGCTGTTGCCTAGGACCCACCGCCAGAGATTCTGATTTAGTTGACCTGGAGTGCGACCTGGACCTCAGGATTTTAAAAAGCAACCTGTATAATGTCATTGTGCATCTAAGGGTGAGAACCCCTGCTTTACTGGATTAAAGGTGAGCCACCTACTAAGAGGAAACAAATTTTCTTCCAAGTCACTAGCAAAATATGGCAGGAACCATATGCTCTTAGCACAGGAATTCTTTCATAGAATTTAAGGTCAATATTCCAGCTACATGGGACCTCAGCAGTCATTTAGCAATGCCCTCATTTCTAGGTTAGAATACCGAGACCAGAGAGGTTAAGTGGCTGGTCTAAGGTCACACAGCTAGTTATTAGAAAACCCAGCACAGAGCCTTTTCTGCCACACATAAGCAACCTTTTCATCAATGCTTGTGACTAGAATAAATGTTCTTACATGGAATTGGCCCTGTCCTAAAAAAGCTTTCTGCTACTTTTATCTTAAAAAGGAATTTGAATCAAACAAACAGAAAACACAGTACCTACGCTTGTTTTATAGCAGCAGTTTGCAAATTCTACTGTTCATAACACCTTGGGACCGTTTGAAAATGCAGATCCTGGAATCTGATTCCGGGAATCTATGAGGGGCATAGTTATCTGCAGTTTTTTAAAGCACACACCCTCCCCATCCCTGAATTCTGATGCAGATAGTCCAGGGACGAAACTTTGAGAAATTTGCCCTGTGATTTGATCTCAAACACTGGTATAAGATATTTAAATGAGAATAGCATCTAGCTCTTGTTTTATGTGATACAGCACTCTCTACTTTGCATTTCCAAATTTGTGCAGAACATTTAAACTCTCAGTTCTTCCAGACCACAGATTATATTCACAGCTTATAAAGCAATGCTCTATCAACCAAAGCCAGTTTAATTCTGACTGAATATACATACATTTCTTTCCAACTGTTCTCTTGCCATCCATAATTTAACCCACCAGCATTTTAAGAAAGTATCTTTGCTATTATACCAATATTTTTGCATATGCATGGTCCAGTTTATACCCCTTGAATCAGTCATAGACTGGAAAGCCTAGAGAGGCCAGATAAATATTGCTAATGAATCAGGCAAACTGGGGTGAGTATTTCATAGAGAGTGGTGGAAACGATGGCAAACTAAATAGCTCATGCTATGGCTAGCAAGAACAGGCTTTTTTTTTGCTCAGGACTATTTTGATGATGTGGGAATATGGACCCAGAGGTATTGGTTTAGTTTTTTTTCAATTAATTTTTTATTAACACAAGAGAAGGTAATAAGGTAATAATGTAGCTCACGGGTCTACAAACTAAGACCAGAGGACCAAATCCAGCCAATCACCTACTTTTGTAAATAAAATTTTATGGAAATACAGCCACACACATTTATTTAAATATTGCCTGTGCCTACTTTTGCTCTACGACCACAGAGTTAAGTACTTGCCACAAAGAGCAATGGCCCTGTAAGCCAAACTATTTACTAGCTGGTCCTTTACAGACAAAATTTGCCAATAATCCCAGCTCTAGACTTTTTGTATGAAATTATCTCTTCAAAACGCCAGCACTAAATTTCAAAACTCTATATGTCCTGGGAACCAGCTGTGGCTCAATTGGTAGAGCCCTGGTTTACCACATGGGAGGCCCCGGGTTTGGTTCCCGGGGCTTCCTCGAGAAGGCAGGCCACCTCGAGAAGGCAAGCTGCCTCGAGCTGGCAAGCTGTCTTGAGCAGGCAAGCCGCCACGGGCAGGGCAAGCCACCACGTGGTGAGCTGACTCGGCAGGAAGCCGCAGCAGGGGGAGACAAGCAGACACAGAAGAATGCAAAAGCAATGAACACAGCAAGAACAAGCAGCACGGGGGGGGGGGGCATATATAAATAAATAAAAATAAATCTTAAAAAAACACAAAACTCTATATGACCAAATAAAATGCATATGCTGAAGAACTGTTACCGCTCCACCTTCCTCTTGTCTATATTGGTGGGAATATGACTCCAGAGGTAGAGAAGAGATAGAATGTTTACTTCTCTAACACGTTTTCATAAGAGAATATCTTCTTTACAAGATGGACATTTAAATACTGTGGTATTTTGTGAAAAGTTTCAGCAATACCAAGCATTTTGTTTGTAGAAAAATGAAAAAGCAGGCACAAAGGATTTTAAATCTAATGATAGTAATGGGAGATTTAAAAACTCATATAAGATGTGCAATAGAGATTATAGAGCCTGTGAGAGAAACTGCCTCAAATTTTATAATGCCCAAGGAAAGTTAGCAAAATTTCCTGAATACATAGAAAATGATTCAAGAGAAAATTCTAGAAAGAAAAAAAAAAATCAGGCCCCTACAAAGGAACAACTTGCAGATCAGCATCACCATTCTAATAAGGTTTTAGCATTAGGAATCCAGTTTGCTTTAGAAGCAAAAGCCTCCTAGAACTTTTATTAACCATGTTTAAAAATTATTAAAAGCCATTCCTATTGCTTTTCTACAATCCTCTATTTTTATGGGTCCTTGATCTTTTCTGCTGCAGTTTTTCCAATCACGCTACTTTTCATGAAGGAACGTGTTCCCTGTGGCTGTTGAAGGATTGCAGTTATTCATTCCTACATTTCATGTTGGGTCTTAAAAATTGCTTTCAGAGATTTTTCGGTGGAGGAGAGAGAGAAGAGAACAAAGGTCATGGGGAAGCTTGGGTTGAAATATTTCAGAACTGTAGCAAGATGGAAGTCCTCCCCAATTCATTGGTGTTTCAGGAGCCATTGATTAAATTAATCAAATTTAAATTTGATTAACAGCCCCAAAACAAACAAAAAGGCCTGACTTGGGGTTTACAGCATCCATGCCCCTTCTTCCAACCTCTCAAATGTAACTACAGGCATAAAATTAGGAAAATAGTTCTCAGGAAGCTTGCAAATGCTGTCCCATCCCCAAAATTTCTAGTCCAAGAAAGCACATGTGTAAAATGAATTAAGATCAGTTATTTAAGCAATCAAATATATTTGATGTTAAAAGACAAAATAAGAAATTTTAAGTACACCAGCAAGAAAAAAACTATCTAAATCTGTACTTTGGCTTAGAATTTATGAAGCATTCCATTATAATTATAAT
Source organism: Chaetophractus vellerosus (assembly GCA_004027955.1). Taxonomy (NCBI): domain Eukaryota; kingdom Metazoa; phylum Chordata; class Mammalia; order Cingulata; family Chlamyphoridae; genus Chaetophractus; species Chaetophractus vellerosus. Next base: position 18,924 of record PVKH010004253.1, read on the forward strand.
AAATAAAAATAATGTTAGTCAATAAAGACTATGTACAAAGCTCTGCAATGAGCACTTTACATACATTATCAGATTTAATTCTTCTAAGTTATTTGTCCATGTTATAGGTAATGACATTGAAGTTGAGAAAGGTTAAGTAACTTGTTTAGGTGATACCTATTGCTAGCAATAGGTAGAGGCTAGAATAAAAAAACTCCTGCTCTAGTACTTTTACCTTTCCAATAACCCTATGAGGATAACTGTTTTAGAAATGCAATAAAGTATGTAAATATTCTGAGGAATCAACCTCATGGAGTGAATGGAAACTCAGGGACTAGATCCCAGTCTCCTGACTTCGGTGCCCTTTCCATCAGGCTGTATCACTCTCCGCCTGAAAACCTTTCAGCCAATCATTCAAAATAGAGAGAGATGCAAAGAATCCCAACAGGCGAGTAGTTATTCAGAGATATTATTAGTGAACAAGTTGCAGAGAAGCATGAAAATGGAGATCCCAAAAGGAGACCCTTTTAAAAGGCAGATCATGATTGATTATGGCTGTCATATATGATATAATTGAAAAGCAAGGCCTTCTCGCCACCCTTCCAAAGGATAGTAATCCCAAAGCTATTGAGCAGGGATCAACAAACTGCGGCCCTGTGGATCTAATCCATCCCCACACCCCAAATGCAATCTAACACCCGTTATTGTAAATACATTTTTATTTGAGTATAGCTACAGCCATTCATTTACATGTTCAGTATGGCTGCTTTCACACTACTAGAGTTGAATGGTTGCTGCAAAACCTAAAATGTTTGATTTCTGATCCATTACCAAAAAGAGTTGCCAACCCCTACCCTAGAGAAATGCCAATTATGCCATACAAGAAGTGATAAGGTGATTATTGCACCATAGGGAAAACTTTAATGCTTGGACCGGAAGCAGGAAGTGAGGTTTCCTGTAAACAACAGTAGAATTCAAACTCCTACCCTAGTCCCAAAGGCCTGGAGAGTACTCAGTCTCAGTAGGTTGAGAGTTAGAGAGCAAGAGAAAATGCCAAACAGGAGGCATGGCATCTTTCAGGACATCCCTGTTGACTGGTGAGACAGACAACTAGTATTTGCAGAGTATGTTAAAGGGAAGCAAAATCTTTCATAAAGACTCAGCTATGAAGATCTGTAGTTTCTGTGAAAGTGTAAGCACTAAGAACATTCCAAATGAACATGATGTATGATAAGGGTTGTGACTCAAGGATTGGACATCTCAGTGCAGGTAGCATGGGATGAGAGTGCCATGCCAGAAACTGGTAGAGAAAACAGACCGGACCAAAGCAAAGATCCTTCCACAGTTAAAGGGTAGCACCAGTTTCTTCATGAGGAAGATCAGATGATTTTTTTTTTTTTTACCAGAATTGATTACATGTTTTCCATAGTTTTATCATTTTTTGTAGCACATATGTGTTTATTTGCCAAAGGGCTGTCTATGTGAACTACCAGAAATGGGTTGGCTTTTATAAAGGGGATTTATTTGGGTGTAAAAGCTTAAAGTTCCAAGGCCGTGAAAAGTCCAATCCAAGGCATCCCAAGAAGTGCCTTCTCACCAAAGTCAGGTACTGTTGAATCTGTTGTCCTGGCACATGGCAAAGCAAGACGGCCACCAGTGGCTGCTGAGGGTGCAGCCTTCTCCTCCAGGTTCACCATCACCTCTTGATCTGCTCCATGGGCCCAGCCTCTTGGAGGCTTTGCGCTTAAGCGATCTTCTAGTCTGCTCTCACATGGCAGGATCAAACCTGGCAGCTTCCTTTTCCTGTGTCTGTCTGTCTCTGTCTCTCTGGGTTTACATCAGGCCCAGCAAGGCAGTGGAGACTCAATTTAAATCACGCCTCACTGACCTAATCCAGTCAAATGGTCTCCAACCCACAAGAATGGATTAGTTCTCTTTTTGGGATTTATAAAAGAGTTTTGAGCTGCCACAGTATGTAAAGTAAAATCCTCCCACCCCCCGTTTTGTGTGTGTGTGGGGGGGGGGTTGGGGGAGAGGTGAGAGGAACCTGCTCAGAACCTGCAAAGTTACATCACTCACCTCTTAGGTCATGGTACTGATCCCATCAGCCCTCCTATCGTCACCAATTACCTGTTTTTACCACAACGTGTTATATGAATATATATTTTTTCTGTTTCTCCTCTCAGGGAAAGGACACTGGTTTAGCTACGTATTTAAGACTATTGAACACATTAAGTTCTGGCTCCATCCATACTAATGTGTAAATGTGTGCAAATTGCCTCTTGGAGATATTTCAGTTGAGAGGCCACTTCGTGACTATGGTTATCAAGGTTCTGGGGACAGAAGGAATACACCAGGTAAACAGCATACCGTGCTGACATTCCAAAACTTCATCCCATCTGGGTGGGCAACTCATTCCTCTAAGATCTCTAAATATATTAGCTTCTTGATCACACAAATTTGACCTATGTGCAGCTAGTGAACTGTGTGCAAACAACAACAGCTAAGCTGCTGGCCATTCTAGAAAAATCCTAAGCAAAGTTTTAGTTGGCTAATAGAGCCAGGCAAGTATCTTAACAAGCTGCTTCTCTCTGGCCAATATTCCCCATCTTTGTCCCTAAGAAAGAGAATATTCATTTTTGTTACCAAGTATCCTCAGTACATCTTTTGATCCACCCTTTTCTACCTGCTTCCTTCTCCCTCCACTGTCAAAAGTGTGGTACAAATTTCCAATGAGATACCTGTTTTGCCAGAATCTTAATTAAAAACAAACAAACCCCACTATTGGCTTGTAAACACATTTGTTAATGCCTGGTTTTTTATTTTTAGGTGTAGGAGTATTTTATAGGCAAGAGCAAAACCTTGAATGAGAGATCTTTCTGCCTTAACGAAATGCCCGAACATGATCTCCTGGGTCTCCTTGTCTGGCTTAAATGTCACTCTACTGTTCATGTCACTGGATTTCTGATTTCCCACACTTTCCCCTGACTTCTTATACCCTGAGTGCTGTTAATCCCTTTTCCATTTTCATCAAGTCAGAGGATTTTCCTGCGTAAAAGAGCAGCTCTATTTCTGCATTCTTTGGTTTTCTTTGGAAACCAGTCCTGGTGTATAAGAAAGGCCTGCAGTGATGAAAGCTCCGTCAGGAACTGCCTGGTCTGTGATTCAGGTTTCTTCTTCTAGGCCTCTTTGTCTGGACTAGACAGAGAAGGCATCCAGCCCTGTGTGCCCACCCACCGCAGCCTCTTGCCTTGATGCGCAGATTTGTGGGGATTTAGTGGGAGGCAGAGTGTCTGAAAGGTCAACAGTTAATCTGGTCCAAAATGACATTCCTCAGGTCCTGGATGTAGACTATTTGTGAAAGCTGACATTTTATTAGGCTCCCATGTGGTACCAATCTCCTGAGATCTAACTATGAATGAGCTGCTTGATTTTAGGTTTTGTTTTTTTTTTTAAGGATTGTAAAGGAACTTGAATCAATTTATTTATCACTCTCCTAGCTTGTGTATAAGAGCATAAACTTTGATGTGGAACAACCTGTGTTAAGTTCACCTCCCTGTGCCTCAGTTTACAAATCTCTAAAATAGGCATAATAAAAGAAACTTCCTTGGGGATATTTAAGAATTAAATAAAATGATGACACAAATAACTTAGCCCCATGCCTGACAGCTAAAGGCTCTGTAGATACTTATTGCCCTCTCCATAGCTCTGTTAGCTAAGGCTCTGCTTAACAAAAACTCAGAAACACAGGAACCAAGTGACCTAGCCCAAGTCAATGCAGCTAGTTAGGGGCTAAGTCAGGGCTAGAATCAAGGTTACCTGATATCTAGTTCAATCTTACCATTTGTGGTGGAATGAGAATTTAAACTCTTCTGTTAATCACTCAGCCCTGAAAATCAGTCACATCAGAGCCAGCTAATACACAGACCTATTCTGGAATTCCTTGATGGGATTATGATCAAGGAAGCATTGTGGGATAGAAATAGCATTTAGAGCCAGGTAGACTTGGCTTCGAATTTTATTTCCACAGCTTCATGGCTTAAACCAGGCATTCTCAAGTTTTTCTGGTGGTGTGGTAGCCTTAGTGTCTCAGTAATTTTTTCACAGTGTCCGCTAGACCCATAAAATACCGAACATTTTATTTATTAAGTAGGTAGGTCCAAACAGTTTAATAGATATTTATGCCCTAACATAATAATCATTTAAAAATGCACATGATTTTAAAGAAAATATTTTTGTTTTATTCTTAAATAAGCACAGTTACTTACTACTTGAATATATGCACCTGTTGGGCACTGCACAACTTCTTAAACCTTGGATACAGCTTGGACACCAGCACTCTTATTTTCTGTTCCACATTGATTTTTGTGTACTACTTGCTTTTTACCACTGAAAACCCATCTTCACAATGACATCACCAAAAGTTATAAAGCACAATATAATGTGGAATTTGAACAACCTTGAGCTAGTAGTTGACTCAGGGTCCAACTAATTTCAGGTCTCACTGTGTCTTCCTAGAAAATTTCAAATATCTCTTGGGTTCTTGGGAGTTCACTGTAGTAACCAGGGGTGCCTCAGCACATACAGTTATGTGCAGCATTTGTGAGTGTAAAGTAAAATAGTGAAATTGCCAAGAACAGTTTCTGGCATATGGTGGATACCTAATTATTTTCTCTTCAGACCAGTGTTCATAACCTTTAGTATGCCTAGGAATCACATGAGGTTGCTATATTTATTTATTTAATG
>PVKH010004254.1:8680-23751 GCA_004027955.1 Chaetophractus vellerosus
CCACGGGCAGGGCAGGTCGCCTGCAAATCGAGCGCAGCCAGCCACCCGCGAACTGAAAAGCCGGCCGTGATGGAAGCAGAAGCCGCCCACAAGCGGGGAAAGCCGCGCCTGCGCAGTGACCAAGTCTCGGCGCGTCGCCGCAACGGAGGGGGGGGAAGGGGAGATATGTAATAAAATAAATAAAATCTTAAAAAAAAAAAAAAAAAGAATTTACTGGGTAGATAAACATACACAAAGCCATAAGACAAGAAACAATTTTAGTGCTCATAAAACAAAGAATAGTCCAGTGTGAACAAAAAACAGGGTAGATGCAGGAAAGAAGTTAATGATAAGGCTGTAGATATAAGTAGTACTTCATATGTCCTACATTTAAGCAGTGTAGAAGATAAGAAGTCAGAAGAGGCATCTTCAAGCAACTCCATTCCTTGCAGTGTTGGTTTCTTTCTTTCTTCTGACCACTTAGTTTTACCCCTAGTGTTATCCTACAGTGAATAACACCACAGACAGATAGTATATGAAATAGTTCTTAATGATAACATATCATTTAGCTACTGCTCTTTCAAATCTTTTCCTAAATCTCGATTTTGGATGATGTGAATGCTATGGCTTATTTATGCACAGTAGTCTGGTGTGCGAGTTTTCCTGGAGGCAACAGCGAGTGTTACTAATGCCCTATATAGAACCAGAATCAGTGCAGTGGAGGGAAAAGAGTGGGAAAAGTAGACAAAATAGAGTGATGAAGGAAAAACAGTTGTTTTACATCCCATCAGAAAAAATATACTAGGTGCAACAAAGGTGGTCAAGTGATAATCAGGTGGGAGGGGGGCATAGACTTCAAGTAACATTAATTAATGTAATCAATATCCATTGTTTTCCAACTAAGTTCTAGGCACATTAGTAGATACTAGACATATAATGATAAATGAAATAGACTTGGTATCTGCTCTCATGGTGCTTACCATTCCTCTCCAATTGAAGTGTAATGGAAATCTTGGATTCATTACCAAAACCTTATTTTCTTACTAATGAAGTGAGAGATAAGGAATGGGACTTTTCCTAGGGAATTTAAGAATTAATCATTCTCTTGAGAGAATAGGCATTGCCTAATAGGGGAGGACAGTCCAATATGTCAAGGCCTCAATGCTGTTGTGAGTAACTATGAATCTTGTCCTTCAATGAGTTAATCTTGGTGGTTACCATGGGTCCCGAAGGGAGGGGGAGGGAGGAATAGAATAGATGGAACATGGGGCATTTTGAGGGCGACAGATCTTGCAATGATGGATACAGACCATGTTAAACTTCATCAAAATCTATAAAAGTGTACAGTCCAAAATATAAACCATAATGTAAATCATTGACCATGGTTAGTAGCAATGACTCAATATTTGTACATCAATTGTATCAAATGTACCATCCACATGTAATATGTTATTAATAGGGGAAAGGGGGAAAGGGGTTGATGTTGAATATATGGGAATCATCTATATTCTGTACATGACTTTTCTGTAACCTAAAGCTTCTTTGAAGACAAAATGAAAAAAAAAAAGACACTGGGGGAATAAACAGAAGAAAATGTCACTGTATATATAAGACAACAGATCTTACAGTGATGAAAGACATAATGTCAAAAAATTTTAATTTTATATATTTTTATTTTTTTATTTCAAACTTTAAAAAATTTTTGTATTTTACTTATTTTTAAAACTATCATTATTATATAATTTTCCTATTAATTGTATTTGGTTATTTTGTTGGCTTCAATTTTGAAGAAGTTTTGGACCACAGAAGCGTTACAGCTGTGGCAGGGGGGGATCATTGGTATGTGGTATCAAAGATGGGGGATTCACGGGAGGAGGTTGACCTGGGGCATACCAATAAGGCATATAAATGTGTTCAAGTGTTCATAAGGCATTGTCACAGTGGGTGGAGTTTCACACAATAACCAAAAGAATATCTAATTCCCATCCTAGGGATCCTGCCATATTCTCTAATGGTACAGCACCTCTGAGTACGGGGGCAGTGACTAGTAAAGGAGGATGGATCACTGACAAGCCCTTAATAGTGATGACTGTACTTATGAACCTTTACTTTTAAAATTGAAACTTAGCCTAGTATTATAGGGTGCCTAAGAATTACCTCCTGAGAGCCTCCATTTGCTCAAATATGGCTTCTCTCTAAGCCAATCTCAGCATATAAATGAATTACCTTCCCCCCAGTGTGAGACATGACTCCTGGGGATAAGCCTCCCTGGAACCAAGGGATTGCTACCAAGCACCAAATAGCAATGCAAAGGGAAAAAGACCTTGACCAAAAGGAGGAAAGGATAAAGACAAATGAGTTTATATGACTAAGAGACTTCAAAGTGAGTTGGGAGGTCATTTCAGAGGTTATGCTTATGCACATCTCAACAGGATCTCATTGACTGCCAAAGTAAATATTGCCTCACATAGTACGGCTCCTGAGGCTCTGGAGACATCCAGATACTAGGCAGGGCAGACAGCTCAGGAGTTTGGTGTCCTGCCAGTGGGCCCTACTTTGGAATTTATGCTCCCCAGTGTGACAGAGTTAGACTCAGTTGTGGTTTCCCTACACATGGCTCTTCTGTCCCTTCTATTTGAACCTATAGTTAGTACTATAGTGGATAGGTGTATGTCCAAGAGATTTAAATCTTTGGTCTGTCCATGTACCAGTTGGGCCCTGAATCTCAACAGTTTTGCAACACCCACTCTCCAGTTCATTGGACTTATCCAGGATGACTAAGAAGGAGATGATGATCAACAATGACCATCTCAAGGAACAGAGAGTCTGCAACTGCAAGCAAGGCAGTCTCATGCATCTGCCCCATGGGATCTAAGCCCCCTCTCAATTAGAGGCAGAGTAGGCATTACAAGCACAGAATCATCAGGATTGGGGAAAGAACGATGGACTAGAGTAGACTTATTGTTATTCTACTATAGACTTATTGTGATTCTAGCAGTGGAAGAACTTATATAATTGATATGGAGGCAGTGGCCACTGGAGGTTCTGAGGGGAGAGAGAGGGAAAAATAGCTGTAATTTGGGGGCATTTTCAGGACTTGGGAATTGTCCTGAATGACATTGCAATGACAGATATAGGCTATTATATATCTTGCCATAACTTTAAAAATTGTGTGGGAGAGAGTGTAAACTACAATGTAAACTATAATCCATGCTTAGTGGCAATGCTCCAAAATGTGTTCATCAATTGTAACAAATGTACCACACTAATGAAAGATGTTGTTAATGTGGGAAAATGTGGGAGGGCTAGGGAGCAGGGCATATGGAAATCCCCTATTTTTTATGTAACATTTACGTAATATAAGTTTTTAAAAAATAAAATGTATATTAAAAAAAGACAAGCATATGCTCATCCTTGCCTTGGCTTAGTTAAGTTGTTGTTAGAACTTTCACATTGCCACTACAATGGTCTTTTTCTTTCTCAGGAATGGAAGACAATAATTTGATTGGAAGGAGGGGCCGTGAAGCAAACTACACTGTTGAGAAGTATGGAATAAGATGGCGACGAGGGCTTCTCGTAGTCCTCTACAGAAGAAACATCTCTGAAATTTGTGGGTTTACACCTAAAGTATGCAATGCAGGATGAATGGGGTCATTAAAGACATTTCACCCTTGAGCATACATCCTCTCATGGAATTAAATACTACAGAGATTCTTTTTTTCCTATGTTAAAGAAGTTGTGGTTTTACTTCTAGATCAATCTTTTCATGTGCTTTTTGGCTCTTTGCATATCTGCTTTGGAGAAATGTCTTTCCAAGTCCTTTGCCCATTTTCAAATTTGTTGTTTTTCACTTTATTGTTGTGTTGTAAGATTTCTTTATATATTCTGGATAGTAAACCTTTATCTGGGGGAGCGGATGTAGCTCAAGTGGTGGAACATCTGCTTCCCATGTATGAGGTCCCAGGTTCAGTCCCTGGTACCTCCTAAAAACAAAACAAACAAACAAAAAAACCAACTCTCATTAGGGAGCAGATGTAGCTAAATGGTTGAGCTCCTGCTTCCCATGTACGAGGTCATGGGCTCAAAAAAAAATTTTATCTGATATGTTATCCAAATATTTTCTCCCATTGTGTAGGTTGTTGTTTGCTTTCATGATGAAATCCTGTGAGGCTCGAAAGTTTTTAATTTGGGTGAGGTCCCATTTATCTATTTTTTCTTTTGTTGCTTGTGCTTTGGGTGTAAAGTCTAAGCAACCATTGTCTAACCAAGATCCTGAAGATGCTTCCCTATGTTTTTTTCCAGGAGTTTGGTAGTTCTAGCTCTTATATTTAGATATATGATCCATTTTGAGTTGTTTTTTGTATATGGTGTAAGGTAGTGTTCCTTCTTTTTTTTTTTTTTTTTTTTTTTGGCAAATAGAAATATAGTTTTCCCAGCACCATTTGTTGAAGAGCCTGTTCTTTCCCAATTGAGTGGCCTTTGCCACCTTGCCAAAACTCAGTTGGCCATAAATACGAGGGTTGATTTCTGAGCTATCAGTTTGATTCTTTTGGTCTACATCCCTGTCCTTGTGTCAGTACCACGCTGCTTTGATTACTGAGGCTTTGAAATAAGTTTTCAGATCAAGAAGTCTGAGTCCTCCAACTTCATTTTTCTTTTTCAAGATGGATTTAGCTATTTGGGCCCCTTACCCCTTCCTATAAATTTGATGATAGGCTTTTCCATTTCTACAATGTATGTTATTGGAATTTTGATTGTGCTTGCATTGAATCTATAAATTGATCTGGGTAGTATTGTCATCTTAACAATATTTAGTCTTTCAGCCCATGAACACAGAATATCCTTCCATTTATTTAGGCCTTCTTTGATTTCTTTTACCAATGTTTAGCAGTTTTCTGTATATAGGATCTTATCATCTGCAAATAGGGAAACTTTTACTTCTTCCTTTACAACTTAGATGACTTTTATTTCGTTTTCTTGACTAAGTTCCTTTGCGAGAGTTTCCGGTACAGTACTGAATAACAGTGGTGACAGTGGGCACCCTTATCTTATCCCCAATCTTAGAGGGAAAGCTTTTATTCTTTCACCATTAAGTACGATGCTAGCTGTGAGCTTTTCATATATGCCCTTTATGATGTTGAGGAAGTTTCCTTCTATTCCTAGTGTTCTAAGTGTTTTTGTCATGATGCAGAACTGGATTTTGTCAAATGCCTTTTCTGCATCATCCAACTTTGTTGCTTTTCAGAACAGATTGTGGGGTATGCCATTTAGTTTGCTGACAGCTTGAAATTGACAGTATAAAAAACCAGAATGTATTAAAGGTCAGAAATGACCTTGAAAAGACCACCCCCACAATGGTCCCTGATCTCTAACTCAAGATTTGAGGCTTATAGGTGCCCTTCAGAATTCTCCAGAATTTCCACATCCTGGCTCCTCACCTGCTCCAGCTTAGCCCACTTTTTGGACATAGTCATTGGAATATGTGGCCTCTTTTCCATCAGGCATTACATATTAATAATCTATTCATTTTGGAGAGTTGGGGAACACAATGAGTATTTAATTACTTTGCTAAGATCAATTAAAGCAAGATGATCAAAAGACGTTTTATACAACTTTCATTTCTACTTCCATGTTCTTTAATCTAGCTAATTTAGTATAATACTCCATGCTGGAAGCCAAACTTGTAACTTGGAAGTAAGAAGGGCTTTTCAATTTAAAATCCCCTATTTCCCCACACCTTTTTTTTTTTAAATTACAGCCAAATGCAACATGCTGTTTTAAGATTCTCTGGATTATAAACATTTATGTCCAATCCTCTTTTAAAATTATTATCTTTTCCAGGCTTTAAGAGGCCAGACCTATTAAAAAGTTTAAAATTTCCTAAGTCTTAGTTTAAGAGGAAGAGCAAAACTGTTTTCTACTATTCAACCTTTTGTATGTACAAATTCAAGTTTCTGTTTTTACAGAAGAACCTTTTTCCAAATTTATTTCCACCTACTTTTGTTTTCCTTGAGGGACCTTTGAAACACTATATTGCTACTTTTCATGTTTTTTATTTGCCCTCTGGAACAATAAAAGCTCAAAGGTTCATAAATATGCATTCTGTAAATGTATTATGCTGACAAAGTGTTGCTCAGATAGCTGTTTTTGCCTTTGGGGAATGAATAAGTTTACAGCATGCTTAAACAACATTGTAAGGTAGAAAGAGAGAAAAGGAAAAAGCAAAGAGGAAAAAGGGAGAAGAGAGAAAATTGGAGAAAAATAAGAAAAGAAGATTTTTTAAATGAGGGAAAATTTAAGAACCACAGCTACAAATGAGGGGAAGAAGGAATCCACAGTGAACGAAGAATGCAAAAGTAAATTAGAGACAATAGTGCAACCGTATTTTATGAACGTCTTATAATGTCAAGAAAGAAAAAAGGTCTATTTTTCTACCAAAGATCCAAGGTTGTTTTTTTCCCATAAGTGGTTTGAACTGAGCAACTTGCAATACTTATATTCTAATTTGTGTCAAGCTTTTACTAAAATAAAATTTGAACACCAGGTTTTTGTCCTTATTCATTGTAATTCCCTCTGGACTTTAATCTAGTTCTGCTTCATTCACCTCAAATTAGATAAACCATAGGTCTGATGATTTTCAATATGCAAGAAATGGAAAGAGCAACACATTTCAATGACAGAAGTGAAAACACCTAAACACATAAATCTCTAGTGAACTGGGTTAATGAGCATAAATGTAGATATCAGTGATCTAAAATTCTGATTTGGAGTAAGTTTGTCAGGTGCAGAAATGATTATTGGTTAACCCCATGTTAACAGTTTCCCTTCTCATGAGAAACTAACTGTGGAATTTAGAATCCTTTTACATTTTTGAAATAAAAATTAATGTTTATACCAAAAATAATAAAAACTAGAAAGAAAAATACACAAATTAATATTTTTAACAAAGAAAAATGTCTAAGAAATAGTACAATCACTGATGAGGAAACTGACAAAATATTTGAAATATTAGGACTCATTGGGTAGTCTCTAGGCTGCTAGTAATTACTGCCAATTTTTTATACCACAGACATTTAGATGGTTGAAAATTATTTTGACACATTTTCCCTACTGCTTAGTGAAAATATTGAAAAGTAAAAAAGTATCATTGACTTGAATTTTTAAAAAATGTGTAGTTTATGTGAAAGTTTTTTCCACTTTAGAGCTGATGGTGTATAATTTATCTACCTCACACCTTACTCCTCCACGGACTTCTCAGCCGCTGTGAATTGTGTGGCAGGTCCTTCCTCTTCTCTGCCTCAATCCTGTAGCTTCCTTCGACATTTCCTCCAAATCTCATATTTGTGAAGTCAAAATACCTTTTTTGTTCTTTACAGAAGTTATTATTTCATTTGTGTTTCCGTTCCATTTACTCAATGGACACTGAGCGGCAGACATTGTACTAAGCTCTTCTCTGAGGTGTTTCTAATTAAAGTGAAATGACACACTAAATGTAACAGGATGTGATCAGTGCTCTCAAACAGATACCTACAAAATGCAACAGAAAGTGCTGAAGTCTGCCAGGGAGGATCACAGAGGTGGTTTTGTTTGAACTGGGCTTGAAAGTTCATCAGCAGAGAAAACGGGTAGAGGCATGAATGCCACGGCATAAAAATACGTTCATGGAGCTGTGTGGGTCCCCAGGCGGCATCCACGTAATTAACAGCACTGAAATATATATACGTCTTAATGTGACTAAAAGGGGAAATGTTAAATTTGTATATATGTTAACAGTAAAAATTTCAAAAAATCCTTGGAACTGCACTACACCAACAGCGAATCCTAAGTTAAACCGTGAGCAATAGTTAATAGTACAGTTATAAAAATGTAGTGTCGATTTTAACCAATGTTCCATGCCAATGCAAGGTGTAAATAATAGGATGGTATATGGAAATCCTGTATTTTATGCATGATTGTTCTGAAAACCCACAACTTCTCTAATAAAGGGGAAAAAAGCAATGAAGAAGACAAGGCTGGGAAGGCAAGAAGGAGACCAATTGTGAAAGGTCCCATAAGCCACTGAGTGTGGACTAGATCTTATAAGACAATGGCTTTCAAAATTGCCATCACAACCCACAAAAGGAAATATTTTCTATGTGTGATTCACAACAAATATACATAAAATTAAAATTTCATATAACAAAACTTACCATTTCAATTTTTGATACATGGATAGTTTCTATCTTATGTAATTCCATTCTATTTCATATATTTTAAGTATGTTATGATCCACCAAATTGATTATAACGCCAGTATGAAAAAAAATTGCTATAGGCAGTAAGTTTTAGCACATGAGTAGGAGTTAGCACTAGAATTCAATCTGAATGATGACTAGTGAGATAGAAGAGGGCTTGCAAAGGGTGGTAGCTTGAAGCAGGGAATCCAGTCAAGTGCCAGAGAATAATCTGGGTAAGAGATCTGGAGCTAAAATAGCAAAATCAGAAGTTTTTTTTTTTTTTTTTTCAATATCAGATTGAAGGTTTAATTCACACCAAAGATTTAGCAATTTGCTACATTACCATTTCCAGGATTATTTACATTTTCCAAAAGGACCTCTAGGGGAAAAGGGGCTCTTAAGACAAAGGGTAATTCCTCAACAAGAGTGATAACTTGGAAACACATCTTCCTGGGGCTATTCAAAACGTACTTCTTTGGAATTTCCTGTCTGTGATCTGGTCTTTAATTATGCATACAAATAGGATGGAGATGGCATTGCTATTAATAGAAATAGATATTAGTGAGATAAGGCCATGGTAATGCATGAATTTTCCTCCACTTCTTCTCTAAAGAATCTCTGTGAAAGAGAAGGATTTTCCTCTGATGAAATGTGAGTGAAAAAAAATCTGCCACCTAAACATTTTCAGACTATAAGGAATGAAGAGTTGGCCAACTGAAGGAGGCAGTCACCACCTGTATATTCCACCATCTGTATGACAATCTATTTTATACTCTTTTCTCTTTGTAAAAATTGTATAAATTTATGTTAAAACAATACACACAAAAATTAGTAATTGTCTATACCATGCCAATTGTTTCCTCTTTTTCTCTGCGTTGTAGTCATAGTAAATGCACGATTTGAAATCCTTTTTTCCTTACTTTAAATATTTTTCTGCATGGTTATTTAGTCTTCGTACAATTGAAGCCAGAATAACATTTTCCGTTTTCCTTTACAGAGTGTTTACAAATTTCTTCCTCCTCCCCCCATTTTTTCTCAAAACCAGTTTTAAATTCATACATCAGTGTAAGTCCCATTTTAATGAAATGAATGAATTGAAATGGGAGAAATACAATGTGATTCACCTAAGTTCTCTCAGAAAAGTCCATTCTAAAATTTGAATTCAGTGTAATTCGCAGATCTTCCAAATAATAGTTCAAAGTTGAGCCTTCTCTGCCTGGCAGGTATATAAAGAGATTTAGAGTCCCTATGCACTAAATGTAGTGGAAATTAATTCTTTATTTCACTATTTCATTTGGTCTAAATGAGTATTTAGGTCCAAGGCAAAGCCTCCTTGTTAAGCAAATAGCCTTCCTCTCTTCAGGATTCCAGTTCCTTCTTCAAAGGCCTTTTGTTTTATGTAGTCGTCAATATTTCTCCATTTCATCTTCATTTCATTCACATTCCATCTCCTAAGCCCAAATGACATTCCTTAACATATGAGCCTTTTATTATAATGTTTCCCCTTCTCTCTGACTTTGATTTTGTTCCCATTTACCTTTTCATGCTTTCTGAAGAGAACCATCCTCTTCTGAAGCAATTTCATCACATCGCTGAGGCTTCTTTAAGGAAAACTTTAAAAGCCAGCTTTCATGTGCTCACCATCCACCATCCCCTGAGAACCCAACAAAATCAGCTACTGCAGTGGCTTAAAACAAATCAAAACAGGCCCCGGAGCACATCTTTTTTTATGTTTATTTATTCATTTATTGTGCTTTGCATTTGGAAGTTGATTCCAAGAATTTTTCGTGATTCCAGGGCAGTGTCAGATACAGATACTAAAAGAAAATGTTATTAAATGGAGGAAAGAAAAAAACAACAAGTAAACCGTCACCCAGGTTTCTATCAGCCAGGAAGCTCTGTTAACAAGAACGTACATATTTTTCAGACCACTGATATTCCATTCTCATAATGGTGGGCCTGAACTACTGCAAGTTCCCAGACTGCTGTCTGAGTAGTCAAAGATCACTACATCCAGCACACTTTCACAAAGATGCGCCTAATTCTTTGAAAATTAGTTTTCCCTGGATGATGTAGGTGAGAACTTTATATAATTCATTGCGCACGAATTCAGAAATTTTTGGAGAAATCCAGAAATATCAACAACAAAACATACAGTGTAGTGTGTGCAATTATTATTTTATTCATTGATTTATTCATGAATGAAATGGTTATGCTTATTCTCTGTTAAGCTTGGGTTAAAAGCTTCAAACATAAAGTTCTCCATCCATTTCATCCTCATAATCTCATCTACAGCCAGTGTTAGCTCTGTCCCTTAACTTTGGCAGATTTCCTCTTGTCCTCAGACTTGGCACATGTTGTCATCACCTGCCTCGAGCCCTCTTTTGCAACCTTTTCTTCTTCAACCATTGAATTTGCCGGGCTGCCACCTAACCTTCCTTCATTCTTCTGTGGCAACTTAGAAACCTTCCTTTATTGAAAAAAAAAATACCATCTTCAGTCTCTCAGAACTGGGTCAGATTTCAGTGGACTTCCTTTATTATTTCTTCCTATTGTATATTCATATAATGATATCACATTCATATAATGAGTAGCATTTTGGATTTCTCATTTACCAAGTATTTGTCAACGTCTACACCCATTTTCTCAAAACCAGTCTTAAATTCATTCATCAACATTAAGTCCCCTGCTATATCACAACAGGCCTCTATCACAACCTATCTATACCACAATCACCAGCCAAGAAGCAGTAGAGTATAACATTGAGAGAAAGAGGCCTAAAGTCAGATCACCATGGTTCAAATCCCAGCTGTGTGACATTGGGCAAATTACTTAACCTCTCTTTGTCTCAGTTTCCTCATTTTTGAAATGAGGATAAGAACAGTATCTACTTCATGGATTTGTAGAAAGGATTAAGTGTATTAACACATGTGTTTAGAACAGCTTCCAGGACATAGTAAACACAGTAAATGGGAGCTCTGATTAGAATTACTGTTGTATTAGATTGAGGTCCATGAAAGTTGGAACCATATCTTCATCTACCATGGCATCCTTAGTGCTTGGCTCAGGTCTTGACACATGCTATGATGAATGAATGAACCTAGCTAACCTCTGATCCCCAGTAGCTTACAGACCAAGAAAGATCAGACAAGCGAAAGTAAGCATGGCAGTGTGGACACAACTGCTGCATAAGATGCGAGCCCAAAGGGAGGGCTGCTAATTCGCAGGTGTAGGACATGAAGATAGCACTGAAGGCTTCCTGTGGGGGGAATTTAATTAAATAGCATCCTTTTCTGTCTGACTATCAGCATAGTCAGGACTTCAACCTCAAGTGTCTCCTAAAATCATAAGCCTAGAATCCAAATCTATACAAGTCCCCAGCATTTGGTCACCATCCATCACAGAGGTATTTTCTTTCAAAATGTGCCCCAAGCCTCAATCCTATGAGATATAGCTACTGCAGAGAAAAACAAACAAAACAGTCAAGTAATTCTCAGCATGACTTAAATATTTTGCATGATTAACACTAAATAGTTCTATTGTCACACTAGTTACATTTGGAGTGCCTACGACATCTTCCCATTGTGCAAGTCCAAGGAGTGTCATTCTCATTGTCACTGTGGCGCATTAAATGTGTGTTCCAGGAAATGCGGAACACAGAGGATATGCCTTACATAGCGCCCTCTGGAGTTTGGCAGCACTGAAGCTCTGTCTTAGTGAATGCTTGACTGTGCCTTCCCTACCCATTCTTTGAAGAAAGAAACCAAAAGATATGGGCTTTCTTGGGATTAGAAGTTAATTTATTTCCTAAACTCAGTCACTGTACATTTTTATTCATTCAACCATACCTTTGTCAATATTTGGCAATCCTTTGTGTGCTCCTTCTTACATGGAAACTCTATCACCAAAGCCCTATATTAAATTGGCAAGCAACAGGTATATACTGAGCACTTACTTTAAGCAAAACACTATACTAGGTACCAAAGGGATAAAAAGAAAGCGCTAAGTATCATTCCCCTCCTTCGAAGTACTTGTGGTAGGCTGAATAATGGACCTCGAAGATATCCGGGTCCTTATTCCAAGGACCTGTGAATGTTCTCTTACATGGCAAAAAAGATTTTGCAGATGTGAGTATGTTAAGGATCTTGGCATGGGGAGAGCATCCTGGATTATCTGGATGGGCCCTAAATGTTAATCATCAGTGTCCTTATAAAAGAGTGGCACAAGAGATGTGACTACAGACAGCAGAGGAATAGGCAATGTGACAAGGGAACAGAGACCGGAGTGATGCAGTCTCAAGCTAAGGAAGGCTGGCAGCCAGCAGAAGCTGCAAGAGGCAATCTCAGTTGAGATTTCTGGCTTCCAGAACCGTAACAACAAATTTCTGTTGTTAAAAGCCACTGAGTTTGTGGGAATTTGTTACAGCAGCATTAAGGAAATAAAAAATTGCTCTTCAGATTTAAGGCATTATTTCAACAATCTAATAGGGGAGCCAACAAATATTCCCAAGGAAAGACATTAAATACTACCATTCCTGATAAGAGCAAATGAAAAGATTGTTGTGAGCAAAGAGTCCAGGAAAGACTCAGAAAGAAAAAGGCATTTAACCAGATTTGTTAAACAGGGAGACAGAGGGTGGTGCTGGGAGGCATTTAAAACCAGGGTACAATACGAGCAAGGCTCTGAGGTTGGAGATAGAAAAAGAAGTTTAAGCAGCTTCAACTTACATAATACCCTTAACTAAGTTCCTGCTGATTAGTGGTTGCAAATAATTCATGATTCAGGCTAAGCAAAGACAGCATAAGACAGAAAACATTTACAGGTCAGACCTACATCATCATCATCATTATCATCGATAATCATATTATTATTATTAAAATAAATAATACCAACCATTTTTTAAAGAACAATAGTTCTAGAGCTAATTTTAAAAATCTAGTTTCGAATCCTGGCTCTACCACTCACTAGCCTTGGACAAGTCACTTAATTATCTGAGTCTCAGTTTTTCAGATAGGGCTAATAATACTAGTATCAAGGTGCCATAGTGAGGATTAAATGACATAAAATAGGGAATGCACATTGTACAGTGATTGCTTATAATAGGTTCTCAGTTTTATCAATCCTTGTAACAGGCCTGTGAGGTAGGTCCCGTACAGCCTACCTCAGCAGACCCCCACTTGACTGTCTCATTCAATTAACCATTAGCAGTGCCTTTCCTTGGTACAATAAGGACTGAAGCCCATAGCAAACTGACTACTTACGAAAAATAGACTAATCTAGAGTAGTGCTGTCCAATAGGTTTGTCCAATTGAATGCTCACAATGTGGCTAATCTGAATTCAGATGCACTGCAAATGTAAAATACACACCAGGTTTTAAAGACTCCATCTGTAAAAAGAATGTAAAACACCACATTAATAATTTTTACACCAATTATGCATTGAAATGATACACTGAGTTAAATATAATAAGGCATTAAAATCAATTTCACCTTTTTCATTTTACTTTTTGAATGTGTCTTCTAGAAAATTTTAAATTACATTTGTGGCTCACATTTTCAATTGTGTGGGAACACTGCTTTAGATAGATGGCCTTTTGCCTCCAGCAGTGGTAATGTATGCTTAACAAGCATCAATTGCATTTTTCCACAGTTCTGCTTATTGCCCATTATACTTGTTATTGTCATTATACAATCGGAATAAATATTAAAATACAAGAACAAAAAGAGTTTTTTTATTTCTAGGAAAGACTTGAAAAAAGCTAATAGTTAAAATACTGCTATTGAATTAGGTACAGATGTGACAAATATAAAAATAAAGGAGACAAATGATAAAATATCTTAAAGGATACTGTACTGAGTTTGCTTTCAAGGGTCTTTAGTATTTCCACTTTACATAAATAAAAACTAAAAGTCTATTCCATACATTCTGTAACTTAGGTGAGAAAATACTCTCTATTGAGCAGACCCTGTCTCAGAAATGGCATTAGCTGAATATAAAAAGACTATTAAATATATATAATTTTAGGTAAAATTAAGTGTTTCACTGTTAAGATGTCACTTATGATTCCCCATGTCAACAATTTTTTTATTAATCAACAATCAGTCCTAATTGCACTAGATAAGAAGGCTTCTATTGTGTTATTATTTTAGAGATTAAAATGAAAACCAAATAGCTTAAGGGACTTGTCCAAGGACATCTTCCAGCATAAATCAGGCTAAAATTCAGTCACAGATCTCACAAATCCTAAGCCAAAGCTTCTTTACATTATGTTACACTATCTCTTGGCTTATTAAAACAATTTAGGCCAAGATGTTAGAGTTGTATCATTTACGAAAGTGACTATTTCATCCTAATTCCCCTGAAATGCGTTGGGCTCTATACGATTAATTCATGAAAGCAAAATAAACCTAATACCAAGTTTTCAAAAGGGTGTCTCTATTTAAAATTAAATTACACTTTTTAAAGATACCTTTTCTCTAGATACAATTGAATTTTCCCATTTGGTCGTTTCTCTTTTAGAAAATGTAAGCAGTCAATACAGAGCATAACTAAGCCCAACTGTTGACCTCAACAGGTCGATATGGATGTTCAATATTAGTCAGACATAGTTCAGTTGTCAAATTTGCACTTGAGGAAAAGATTACTGTTTCAGCTCTTATTACTTATTCCAGGAACCAACTGATTCCCTGCGGTCTTCTATGTAACCTATCTGTCATATTCAAAGTGAAGCTGCCTTCAAATGCAATATTGACCTTAGACAGCAATCCTGTAGGACAGAGAAATTGGTCCTGGTCTTAGTAGCTGTGCTTCAGCCCCTCATTTACCCTGATCCTTGCCAATCACCTTGCTTTGGGAGACCCAGGCACAGGCGAGGAT
>PVKH010004255.1:0-23657 GCA_004027955.1 Chaetophractus vellerosus
ACTGGAAGGGGGCTGTGTATGTGAGAGAGAGACACAGAGTGGCAGCGTGGTTCGACGTGGCTGCTGGAATCCAGCAGCCTGGCTGACTCCCTGTGCCTCAGTTACTTCATCTGTGAAATGGTTAAACACCCCTACATCACAGGGTTGTTAGGATTCAGTGAGTTAATATTTATACAGTGTCTAACGTGTAGCAAATGTTACCTTACATTTAAAATATATTTGAGTGTTTGAGGATCAGAATAGCATTTCAGGGCCCAAGAAGTTATGTTTTCAAAATCTTTTCCTTGGTGTCTACTACATTTATAGCAATGGCTTAGATACTGTGGGGAAGCACAAATAAAGCAGATAACTTCCTTCGAGAGTCTTGGGCCTACTGGGGAAGTGCATGAATGCTAGATACCAACACCAGGCAGCTGCATTTGAAAGGGAGAGACAAGGAGCCCGCCTCCAGGACAGGGAGAGGGTGTTGGGCGTAGAAGAAGGAGCCGATGTGTAACAGATGCTCAGAGAGTAGATGGACCCATTACTCTGATTATAAATTATAGCAGGCCTTAGTCGCTCAGGGTAACGAGCTTGTGTTTTCTCGTGCAAACAGAGGAAAGACATTGCAGATTTCTTAAGTAGAGGAATTGTGTGTTTTTTAAAATGGGGTGTTTAAACATGCCATGTGGCCATAATAGGATGTTGAGAGGGAGTAAGAGGCTGGAGGAAGGGCAGACAGCCCTTTGCCCTGATGGAAAATGTGGTGGGAGGAGCCTGGAAGGGAAAGGCAGGCTTGGGCCTCTTCCCTGCTCAGCCTCCCTGGCCTTCCAAAGGTGTTCGGCCTGCCAACCTGGCAGTTGTTTTAGGAGCTTGGCTTGTGCTGTTTCCTTGGTAGCATTCCCGGGAATGCTTTTTATCAGAAATCACAGTCCCCCCTCCTTGCCCACCCAGTGCAGAAAGGTCCCGGCTCCGCCACCGTCGCACCTGGTCACATGCTGTCCGAACGCCTTGCTGCTTCCTAAAATCATTGTCTATGCATTTTTAACTCCTTTTTACTGCCTTGGTTTCCCTGGGAACTAGAGCCTGACCTGGCCTGGTCACTGTTGCTAGTAGCTAGACAGTCTAGAACCAAAAGGATCTCAGCAGCTCCCTGCTGGATGAATAAATGAAATAACTGGTCCCAGAGGGTATAAGTGGTGATGGAAACACGGCCTAACGCACATGAATGCAGTTTCCCCATCAGGAAACATAGAGATTATCGGATCTGTACAAATCATAGACACACCATGAGTCTTGCAGAAAAAGTATTTGCAAGACTCATCCTTATTTTTTTCCAAGTATATGTTTTAGTGTGGCTGTTACCAAATTTCTTCTCTTCATATAACTTCAGACTTTCAGGGTTCCATTTATCTTCTCTATTTGCATTAGGAGTTTTTGTTAGATTTTTATATTTGGTTGCAAGGCTGCTTTGTGAAATCTTATCCTTTCTTATCTTCATCTTTACATGTCTCTCTTTCTCAGTAGTAAGGTGACTGTAAATGTGACAGAAGCCAGCGTTGCACCATCTTTAATAAAGGAGAAGATAGGGAGTATGTGGAAATTCGGTTAGCTGTAGAGGAAGAAATCAATCAGCTGGCAAACTGCATCTGTGGTACAAAGTGCAAAATGCTTGTTTTATGCTGTATTTATTGAACAAGTTTGTTGAGAGATGGTTAAAATGCTATAAGGAAAAGTAAGGAACCATTTTGTTCAATTTAAATGACATTGATGTATTCTTTGCATCATAAAATCTTTCAATATTTCCAACAACAGTCCTTAATATAGTATTTTACACAGTTGCCTCAAAGGGCCTTCAGAGATGAAAGTATACACCTGAGATTATAAATGGGATGCATCCAGTTTATATGTAATAGGAGCCCTCACATCACTCCACAGAATCTAAGGCATCAGGAATTACGGTATAGCTTGAGAAATTGGCAAAGTTGGAGGTTTTGAATAATCCTCAACACCCATAGCTACCTGCCTTGGTTTTTCATCAACCCCATTCAAGTTGTGTAGGGTCCTTTTCTGTAGGAAAAAGCCATCATCCTACAGCCCCTTCTGGTCACTGTGGGAAAGAAGTCACGGTGCTGGCTTCCTAGGGCAGAAAATCTGTTCTTCCAAAATCAGCAGAAATGACAAACTGACTCTTCTTCCCTTCTGGTTCTTGGAATTACCAGTATAGGCACCCTTTCTAGAAGTGACTGCTTAACAGGTTGTTTCTCAAAAAGGAAGCATGAAGCCAGCACACCCTCCCTAGATTATGTGGGGCTTCTTTCCTGTGATGAGTGTAAATTAGGAGTTTGCAACATGACAACTATTCTCTGAAGGACTTGCATTCTCTCAAATCGTCTTCTCCTAAAAGAAATCCTAAAGCAACAATGGAGAAGAATATGGTGGATTGTATTAGTTATGCCAATGAAAACATAAATGGAACTTGTTTTGAACATAGAACAGTGATAAGGCTGTAGATGGGTGGTTCATGATAAAGAAATCCATGCTCATGGAAAATATAAACATAATTTGAAACTATTTTCTGCAAAATAGGCACCTAATAAGCATCAAAATAGCCAACTAAAATTAGCAAAAAGAGTTGCCGATACAAGCTTTATTAAAGTACAGTTGCATGGGGTGTGAAATTGTAGTTAAAGCTCACATAGCCCTTCATTACTTATTTGCAATTTAGTTGAGTTTTCTTTTCCCCCCTCCTGTTGCTGTAATTAGCCATTAAGCTAGCAGTAACTACATTATCTGCATCAAATGGGCAATGTCTTTAAAGTCTGCAAAGGGAATAAGGAAAGCAGGCTTAGCTGTTTCATGAAGAGACCAATCAATGTAGGAAAATAAGAATATTTGTTGCATAATCACTGAAAACCTTTCTGTAAGGAGAAGAGGATCTTAACTGGTAATTAATTTAAAATAGATTATTCTTTCTTCTGGTGTCTTTTTAAAGAAATCCCATTAATTATTTTTATTTTCTAGTTTAAAATAATTTATAGTTTTCATGGTGAATTTGACAATGTGCAAGTATAATGCTCTATTACCCAAAAATACTCAAATCAGAAATGGTTTCTACGTAGGCGCTGGCTGTGGGACCAGGGCTTGTATGGTTATCCCCCATGCCAGTTAGCCGTGCTGCCTGAACACCTTTGCTGCCTTCATCATCGGACATTGTCTTAATCAGAGAGAATTGCTTTTAAGAAGCATCCTGTTTCAGTCCTTTAAATGATAGGTTTGCCTTTTAGTTAAAACATTTTATGCCCTTGGCAAATACTAGCCACACTTTATTTTTCGTGGAAAACTGCTTTTCTGCTTCTTAACTTCTAGAATAAATGCATATTTTAGCAATTGTATTTCAGGCATTTAAAACTATAAACTCACATATATAATGGTAAGTAAGCATGGACAGTTTAATATTTCTAGGTTGTGTGTACTTAATGAAATTCTAATCTTTTACTTTTGGACTCATGAGTGAGAATAGAACACACTTATTTCAGAAAAAATTATTCATGTAATTAAAGTTGCAGGAGCCATTTCTTGAATCTTTGTCTGTTTGGGGAATGCCCAATGTTCTATTCTTAATTTATATTTAAAAAATCATTAGGTACCCAGGATTCAGGAATTACGAAGCTTCAAGTAGAATTTTCATTTGGTCTTGTGCCGCTGTTCATTTTCCCTTCCTTATGTCCCTCTATGTTCATCACAAAAATTGTCCAACTTAATTGGGGTTTCCAGTTTAACCTTTCCAGTAAACCTTGAAATAAAACTGTGGTTTGCTTTTGTATTCTAGCTGATCCCACGTGACACAGAGCTTTGCCTCACAAATTATGTTCATTGCTGTCATTTCCAAATTGCCCAGATAACTGTAGTCAGAGTACTATTTTGCTAAAAATACTTTATCTTAGATCAACTGGGAATGCAGTGATATCGTTCCACCACCTGGGGAGGCCGGCCTGCAGTCACCCACTTGGTCTCTCAAGGACAGGGTGATAAAGCTCAGAGTCCAGCCCTAAACGTTGCAGGCCTAGGTAGGCAATTCCGTCAGGGCACGCAGAGTGAATCGGATTGGGAACACACTAACCAGAGTCAAAAGACGGAGATGTGGCTGAACTAGAATGTCTTTGCATTGATTTAACAAGATAAATTTTAATTTCCAAGCAGAACAGACATGCAGGCTGGCTGGGAAGCCTATTTTTTCCTGAGAAGTCCAATTGAAATCAGAAGGCTGCTCAAAGAGCAGCAGTTCAGAGCAAAGGGAATTAGTTGGCTGCATGATCAGATTGTTTAGTGGACCCGACTGAGATGAGCTGATGTGACCTCCTCGCCGTGCATAGCTATGGGCTGGAGAGCAGACTGCAGCATGCTTCTGGGGTCGGCTCTGGGGTGGGAGCGCTGTGACCTTGGGAAATCTATGTAAACCCCATGTTTTGATCTGTATAGCAAGATAAGATTAGTCCCTACTTAGGGTTGTTGAGAAAATTCATTCATTTATCCATTCATTTTCAATGACCTCTTACACGTTTACTTTGTGCTGGACAGTGTTTTAGGCAGTGGTAGAACAGCAGTCAGCAAAACAGGCAAAGACCCCTGCCGTAGCGAAGTTCATGTTCTAACAGCAGACTGTAAACTAACAAAACAAACAAACAAGTAAATCAAATAGTGTGCTAGAGGGTGATGAGTACTACAGAGAAAAATAGGGCAGGAAAGGGAGAATGAGGGATGGAGTCAGCTTTAAGTAAAATGAAATAATACGTGTAAGTGGGACCGCACCTGGCCCGTCATATATTTCATTCTAACTCAGCATTATTTTTGCTGCTCTTATTTTATCTTCCATGAAGAGCAAGCAGGGTCTAACCAAAGGCCCCCGAGAGAACACTGAAGACCCAAAGCCAGTCCTGCCTTCCACCCCACCCATTTCCAAGCTGCCCCCCTTCCCCATGGACAGAGTTGCCTTTTGGTATGATAATTCTATTGACTGGGTAACCCCTTGGTCTTTTTTTGACCAGGAAGACATTCTGCCCTTAAGAGAGCATGACAAACATTTCATTTAATTTATCACGTGTTGCATTTTTACCTCTAACTTCAAGTATTTTAGGGGTGTATACAGACTGGGTTCTTTTCCAGTATGTCATAACTTCAGGTCATGAAAAGGATGCTAACCCATCATGATATCAGGAGAAAGGGACTGAAAGTTTCAAAATTTCTACTTCTACCTTTCGCATTATCCACATGGTATTTGTTAGCTGTGACAGCCGTGAGCCTTGATACGCCACACTGTGTCTCGGGGACCATTGGGCCTGTACTTCATGGGGTTTATGAGAGAAAAAATGAGATGATAAACATGAAACAGTGATTGAAGCATTTAAAGTATTATGTGATTGAAAAGGTACTGATTTTCATAATGTTATCAATGATTTTTCCTTCAAAAAGCTTGTTTTTGTTTGCTAAAAGCTGCTGGGAGCAATATACCAGAAATGGGTTGGCTTTTACAATGGTAACGTATTAGGTTAAAGGCTTACAGTTCTGAGGCTGTGAAAATGTCCAAATCAAGGTATCCTCAGAGATGCCATCTCAGCGAAGGCCGGCTGCTGGACCCTGGACTCCAGCCACGTGGCAGGGCACCGCGGCAGCTCCCCAGCCTGGGGCTCTGCCTTCTCCTCCAGGCTCACTCTGGCCCCGAGCTCAGCTGTGGGTGGTCAAGCACATGGCTCCCCTCGCCCCTCTCTCCGTGCCTCTGTGCTCCGCTGATTCCAGCCTCCAGGACCTCTCGCAGCCTCTCCGGGTTTCTCTGACCCTGCGGCTTTTTCTGTGTGTCTGTGGCTTTTTAGTTCTTCGTTTATAAAAGGCTCCAGTAAGAGGATTAAGACCCACCCTGGTCCTGTAATTAATCAAAGGCCCTTTACTAATCAAAAGGTCCCTTAACTGAATCTAACTAAAAGTTCCCATCTGCAGTAGGTTTACAGACACAAGAATAGGTTCGCTTTAAGAACAGGATTTTCTGGGGTGCACAGAAGACTCAAACCAGCACAAAGCTCAAGTCGCTTTCCCTTTCTTATCTATTCCTCTTATGCCCACAAGCCTAAGTAGGAGTTGGAGTAATAAATCATGGGCTTAGAGAATCTTTGGGCCGCAGAGAATTGGTCCAACACCCCCGGCACACAGCTCAGGAATCCTCCTTCCAAAGGAGGCTCAGAGTAAGAGTGACTCGCCACGATCAGCAGCCAGCGGGCTCCCGAGCTTATGCTCCCGAGTCATGCGTTCTTTGCAAAGGGGTCACGGTGCCAGTGAAGGTGCTGACCAGGGTGGAGGCGGAGATGCTTGTAAATTGGGTCAGGTAGCGGGATAACGGCCGGGCTGGAATTTATACCAAAGACTAAGGCTCAGAAGCTGGGCCTATCACAGGATCTGCCATCACACATGCCTTTATTTAAATGGGATTCTACGCAATAGCGTGGTGATACTGTGAAGCAGGGAATAGCTCAAGAGACTTCTGAATTGAAAGTGAGATTTGGCCGCTAGGAAGTTTCCACCTCCCATTACATCAACTACTCTCATTCTGAAAAAGTGGAATTTGCAATATAACGATAGTATAAATGAGATTTTTCCAAATTTGCTCCTTAACCTCATAATGCATTTCAAAATAATCTCTACCTCTATATACTAGTCATGTTACTGAAATGCTGTATTTCAATAGATTTTGAGTTGAAAATTGAATCATACTTTCAGTTTACCTGGGGAAATTGCTACTTAAAGAAATCCTGTGATTATTCCATTAGGAAACGATTGTTTTGAAATGAGTAGCAAATAATCTATTTGTTTTTTTAAAATCTAGTTTTTATATATCTCATTAGCCTAAAGCCACCTGTATCTTAGGTTTAAATTATGTTTTTTCCGGAAGTAGTTGGTAATTATGTACAATCTAAGCCAATACAAATTGTACTGTATGATTGTACTGACAAATCATTCCCTAAATTTTCCACTAAATGAAAAAAAAGATGTGAGGCAGTTTAGGGGAGGGAAAGTTGAACAAAGTTTTGTTAATGGTGGTGATAGTAGCAAAATGACATGAACGCAATTAGCAGCGCTGAAATACACATCTGAGGATGATTAAAAGGGGAAAATGTTTGATTGTATATATGGTAACAAAATTGTTTTTTTTAATTCCACGGAACTACACAGTGAACCTACGTTAAACCATGGGCCTAGATTGATAGTACAACTGCAGGAATATGCTGTCCTCAGTTGGAACAAACACTCCACACCAGTGCGAGGTGGTGGTGGGCTGGTCTATGCAAATTCAGTATTTTATGCATGATTGTCCTGTAAACCCACAACTTCTCTAATAAAGAAAAAAAAAAGTCTACGCCAAGAAACTGAAATACAGGTAAATTATGTTGTCTTATATGATATATAAGCTTGACAAGGGATATAAATCATAACACCCAGATCCCTTAAATAACACTGTGTGGATGTCGCTATTCTTCCAACAGATAGCATAGTTTCCAACCCAGGTTCCAACACAATTAAATATGAGACTATTGGTAACATTCTTTTACATTCTAAATAAGTACCCTAATTCCAAAAAAAAAACAATTAAACTCTGGGGTAAACAACTACAGCTCCTTGGGAAGCTGACCACACTTATAACTGTCACACAAAGATGTAATCAAATCATCCACTAAAATCCTGCTAGTAGAAAAAAATATATTCACATTTGCCTGGTGACATTTACAGGATATTAATAGAACATCTATGAAGAGCTAAGATACATTTGTGTTCAACGGGACCTTGAAAGTCTGGGCTACTAACACTGGCAAGACAATCAATTTTCCATTCCTGGTGATAAATCTTAAATCCAAATAAATCCTGTTTGTTAGGGCACTAAAAAGCCTGGTCAGCTCTGAAGCTGAGAAGGCATGCATTCGCTGGCAGCGGCTTGAAACCGCAGAGCTGGCCAGAGTGCAGACGTCGCCTATAATATGATTTCAAGCACACAGTGATGGCAGAGCCAGAAGTGGCTCTGGGGCAGGGCTGCACGAACCTCACTCGCGCATGGCCGTGGTTTGGGGACCTGCCTGCACTTCTTCAGGAGGCAGCAGCGAGGCCAGAGTGGGACAGGGGGAGAGGGACTTGATGAGGGGCTGGGTCTCCGAGACCCGTCAGGTAAGATAAATAGTGAAGGAGGAAGACAAGAGGATCAGTAGTGTGCTTAGTAAAATAAGGAAGGGCCACAAGCACCCTGGGAAAAAGCCTCCTCGTGTTCTTTCAAAACAAGCCCGGCTTCCACACATGGAGTCAGCTGCTCGCTGTGTGGGCACCGCTCCTTGGGAAGCTGACCACAGGCGGTCCTGGTGAGGAAGCTGAGCCACAAATAGAATCCTTCCATTCTTCTCTGTGTGTCAGCGATGTCCCAACAGTAGATTTTGAAAGCCATGGCAACTTGAGGGATTTACGTTTTGAAGAGTGGGCACGCATTGGCAAAAGTTGTTTGGGGATATGGAACAAATAAAGAGTCCTGATGCCCACAAAGTTACCAACAGTGGGGTGGGAGAGATGGGATGGAAAATTCTCTGAAACCCCCAAATAGCCATTGACATGGGAAAATATAAAAACTCACATCAGGGTGACTCCTTGTTCTTGTCCCTGAAAAATCTGTGACTTCAGAGACTTCGTAATCCCAAGAGCCCAGTTTGAGATCATTCCTCCCACTCTCCTTTTCCTCTGCCCCAGACCATATGTTCCCTCACACTACACCTACACCGCCCTGACTCCCACTCCATCTCCTCACACCAAAATCGTGTTAAGATATTAGCTTGCTTTCCCCCATGGGAGTACCTCTAAACACCTCATTTTATGAAATCTCGACACAAATCCTAAAAGATAGGCATGCTTATCCCCACTTTCAGAGGAAGACAGTTGAATAATCTTCTCTGATCACACACCTAGTGAGAGGTTTTAAATCGCTGCCTGCTCTGTCCTCTCAGGAGTGTCTCACCTTGGCTGGTGTTAGCAGGGTGCACAGACTTCCCCAGCGTGGCAAGGGCACTTCACCTTTCACCTGAATATTCCACACCCCCAGGCCCTTGAAAAAATGCAATAGCAAGCAGCAGATCCCTTTCCTCCCTGTCTTCTGTTTTGACCTCGGAATTTACTCATTTATTGAGTGAACATTTATTGAACAATGCTAGGCACTGTTCTGGGCTCTAGGCACAAAGGAGGCAGGGCCCTGCCCTCCTGAAACCTACATTCTGTTATTCAAGACAAATAACTATATCACGTCGGTAATGTCAGGTTTCGACGAGGAAAACCGAAGCAAACTAGAGGAAGAGAGAGGAACAGAGGTGTTCTAATTTGCTAAAGCTGCTCAGAGCAGATACCAGAAAATGGGTTAGCTTTTAACAGTGGGAATTGATTGGTTTACACACTTACAGTTTTGAGGCTGAGAAAAATGTCCAGATCAAGGCATCATCAGGCTTTCTCCCCGAAGACCAGATGCTGCGATCCTGGGCTCCTCTGTCACATGGCAAGGCACATGGCGGTGTCTGCTGGTCTCTCCCTTCTGTTCCGGGTTTTGTTGCTTCTGCTTCTGCTTCTTGCTTCCATGGCTTTCTCTCTCTGTGTCTGAGTTTCATTCTCTTATGAAGGTCTCCAGTAATAGGATTAAGGCCCACCCACCTCACCTTAACTTGAGATCCTAATCACCAAAGATCCTACTTACAATAGGTCCACACTCACAGGAATGGATAACTTGAAGAACACACTTTTCTGGGGTCCATACAGCTTCAAACCATCACAGGAGGTGCTCTAGTAGATAGGGTATCAGGGATGGCCTCTCGGGAGGCAGCCTTTGAGCAGAACTCTCAATGGATGAGGGAGCAAGGCATGGAAAGATCTAGGTTCAGCAAGAGCCAATTTCTGGCAGGAATGGGCTGTGCATGTGAGAGGACCACAGCCTGGAGCTAGTGAGGAAGGCAGATGTCCACAGAGATGCTGGAGGGGAGGGCACAGAAACCTTATCATGTAGGGCCCCCTGGGCTGGGAGTGGAGTTTAGATTTTATGCTAGGAAAATTTATTCTAGAAAATATATCAGTGTTTTCATTTTTGAGAAATGCCCATTATCAATTTTTTGTGGTACACAAAATTCACTCCTGGCAAGAAACTGTAGAACATACTAGAGTAAATGGTTTAATCCAGGCTGATGGATTTCACACCCCTAACCCCTCAGGCAGAATGGGCAGGGAATCAAGAGAAAAGGTATTTCATATCACAGTCCAGCAGCAGCCTTTTCCTGCTCAAGGCTCAGGAAAGAGCAGGGACAGCTACTTGGGGTGGGATAAACACATCCTTGTCCAATCTTTCTCCCTTGCACAGTCGCTCCTAAATATGTCTATGGCTGCAGGTGTCTGGGACTGTTCTCCTTCTGCGGCTTTCTTTGGAACAGTCCAGTGAGTGACCACTATTTATAGGGCTCTCGAGGACCAAGCAGCAAAAGTAGATGCCTGGCTAGCCCAGTGACTTGAGCGACCTGTCCTGCAGCTTCTTCACCATTGCTGCCATGGGCACCCTGCCTCTTCTGCCGCCTGCACCAGCCGCTGGCCTCTTGGACCAAAAGCATAGGCGGTGAACAGAGTTGGTGCCTCCAAGCCAGGGAGGGCGATGGACCTGGGAATAGTTGTTCCATCAGTGAAGAGGGGCAAATAGGAGGTAGAAGCAAGTTGGAGGAGAAAAGTGAGATTAGAAATTGACCTTGCTGCTATGTACATGGATTCAACTCTCAAGATGTATACACTTTAATGGAGGAGGCATGGCATATGCTTTAAAATTAACAAGCAATTTGAAAGCTAGCCAACATAATAAGATGTGTAAGGGCAGCGTCTGTGGACTGAGCGGCCCAGAACACCTGTGCCCAAAAGCCAACCACAACAAGGCAGCCATTGCTTAATCTGGCTCCATCACGTGTTAGGGCTGCATTTTACATGTAGGAATTGCTTCACTATCTTTTTCAATTTTTAAAAAGTCTCCTATCAGATTTATATTCCATCAAAACAAATAATCAGTAAAAATGTTTCAAAAATGGGAAAAATCAGTAAAATGTGTAAAATCTGAATAGCTCAGTTTTAAAATTGGGTGATCTGCTTGTAAAATTGCACAAAAGTTAGAAATATACCACCTACTGCATGATCAACAATCATTTCCACATTGCTTTTGGGTAAAACTGCTCTGTGGTTCATGGCTCCAATTCTTGTCCACCAAAGCCTTTTACGACTTGGCATCTTAAACTGATAATCAGCCAGGAGCCATTACTCAAAAACAGCCACCATCCCTCTGGAGTTACATGTACTCTGCTCTTCTGTCTGCCTCACTGTGTCCTGGGGAGCCCACAGCTGTGCTTCGGCATTGAAGTTTCTCCTTCTGACCCTGCTTGAAATTACTCATTTCTTCTCACCATGGAACAGCTGCTTGGCAGAGCTGTGTGCCGTCACCTACAGCTGCCGGCTCCCTGTGTTCAGAACCATGTTGTCTTGGACCCCTTGAGCCAGCAGTTGACACACTGGTGGCCATGGTGAAATTCTTTTCAAGCTCTGGTCCAAGTCCTATTGCCAGAGAAACAGTATTCACTGCCATACTCTACAAACCTATAACCTAGCAGCGTTTGATCCCACCTTGACATCACAGCCTATTTGCCCCTCTCCCAGAAGAACTCACTGGACTCAATTCAGATATTATCCAGTGTCCCTCAATCCACATGATGCCCGATGTGAGTAACCCAGTGAATTGTTGTTAGCTCTCTGATGTTAATGAGAAAATGTGCACTTCTTCGGTGCACCCTGGCACCTCATCTTGGTCCATCTTTGAATTTGTTGAGAGCTCCCTGGGCTGCACCAGTCTTGGTGAGCCACTGCAGTTCTTTAGGATGAGCATGCTCCATCTCTTTAGCGATGGACTTTTGAAAATTCAGAGTGTGGTAGAGAGGTCAACAATGATGAAAAAATTATTTTCTAGAAGATCATCATTGAAATCAAAAAGAAATTTCAAGGGAGTATTAGCATCTTTCCATTTTATAAGAGAAAAAGAGAAAATGGAAATGGGAGTGGCAGGTAGGGAGCTCCCCCATGAGAGAAGTTGGAAAACCCATTTTTAATACCCATTTTACAAGTGACCAAAGTTCTTATGACTTCGTAGTACGTAAGACCTCAGAATCATTCTCTCACCATTTTGCATACATAATTGGGATTTTCTAATGCGGAGAGACTGCCTAAATATGTTGCAAAATTCCTTCTCCAACTAGTTAGTCCAGATACCATAAATGCTAGTCCAGCTTTTAATGGGCGGGAGGGCCCTCATTTTGACCGAGCCAGTCCTGGTGAATGGTCTTACCTGTCCATAATCACTCCGGGCACCCTGTGCTCACACGTGTCCATATTTAGCCAATTAATCACACGAGTCCCGTGCTAGGGTGGAACGTGAGCACAAGTAAGGGTTTTCTGAAAGGTCCGTCCGATGGCACCGATGTTGAGGTATCACTGGTTAGTTCTTGAGTTATCTGGAGCAGTTGCTGTTCACTCTTTAGTTCACTTCAGAACCACCTGGAGGGCTTGTTAGAACACACGCACCGGCGTCAGCTCAGGGCTGCTGGCTGTGCAGGTCTCGGGCGGGTCTCAGGGTTTGCATTTCTGACCACCTTCTGCAGGAGCTAATGCTGCTGGCCGGGGGACATGCTCTGGGGACCTCGGGGTCAGCGCCTCTGGTTGAGGAGTATAGTGAAGACAAGGAAACTCTTGAAGGCTAGTCCAACCAGTTAAAAGAACAACTAGAGAAAATGCCTTAATATTCAGGACTAGGAAAAGAACATCAGCTGGTGAGTAGGCCAACTACAGAGTACGATCAGATTACGGCAGCAAAGCTCAGTGGTAGCCACACGGCACATCCTCCGGGAGCTGCCCGGAGTTATTTAAAGGTTTTGTGACTGTTCGTTAGTTTGCTCTCAAGGAAAAATAATCGTTCTGTTTTTTTCCCAGAGGAAATACTCTTTCAGCCTATTTACCCATTTCTTTGTTCAAGACACACACACACATACATTTCAGTAAAAAAGACAGTGAAGTTCAAACAGTACCAGATGCAGTTACTAAAACAGATTGTAATTCCATTTTTTGTAGTTGTTGCATTTAGCTCTGGTGTTAGATTTCTGGGGACGTTTTTTCCGTAGGTTCTTTAGATATAGTTTTTTTTGTGTAGGCACTGTATACAGCTATACATTTAATTTTCTTTGAGTTCTACATGTAATTGTATTATCCTTAATTCTTCTAATAAGTCACATAAATGATGATGACTGTCATGATAAGGACTTGCAGAAAACCTCTTTTGAGTTACAGTTTAGGAGGAACTTTATCAAGGTGGGGATTAACTGAAATGTGCACCGAGCCAAATTATTATTGTTAATGATTCAAGCACAAAATGGTTATGTCATTTGCACCTCAGCATGGTTTGAGAATCTAAGACTTAAGCTTGCTTTTAGAAGATGGCACATGGAGACATCCAGGCCAACCCTCCTGTAAAGTTTGGGCAGGCCCCTCTGTAAGGGCCCCAGATCGAGTCCTCTAGGCCACTCTGAGTCCAGTGCCACCACTGACTATTCAGCATCTTCTAAATAGATTCTGAAAGATAAGTTGCCCTTTTTCATATTTGTTCTTGACTTTTTGGATTTCTTCGTTGTCGTAATTGAGGTGAACAATAGCCAAAACATAGGATACAAGGTAACTGGATCTCAGACAGAATGATCATTAAACTTTAAATCCAATAAGCTAAAAAAATTCAGATGATAATGCATCCTAAGGTCAAGAGCTTTCAATCTTAGTCGTGTCTTTGGTGTACCAGGAAGCCTCCATTTTTCATCTGTTAAGGGCCGTTCTCCAGTGGTATCCTGGTAAATGGTTAACAACCAGCTGGGCTTGGGGGTGGGGGGAATGCTGATTGTAGCATTTGCCAATTTCCATGGTGTAAATACTCCCACCATGACTGGTTTCAAGCCACCAACATGGTGTCACTGAGCGCAGAGTTGGGAAGAGGTGTGCACCGTTGGTTCTCAAGATGGCACAGTCCAGTTCCCTTCTCTGGAAGAACAGCTGTGGAGTTCTGACTCAGTAATCCATTTTAGGGGCTGAATTATCCAGTCTGTCTGTTCACATTAATTATTTTAACCAAATATTTTGAGCTCTGTGGATGCTATCATATCCTCCAGGAGAAGGTAGTATCCATCAAGCTTGCATTCCCAAACTCTCGCTGACCCCAGAGCTGCCTTGGCTGACATTATGTTAGTGTGGGGTGGCACTTCCCTGTTCCCACTCCTGCCGTCCTCGCCCAAACCACCATTAGTGCTCCCAGACCATTGCCGTGGTCTCCAAATCAGAGTCTGCCACGTCCATTCTCCATACAGCAGCCAACGGGTTCCGTTTATTTGGTGGTGGTGGTGGTGGTTTTGCATAAACAAGGTGTGCCATTCCTTTGTTTAAAATCCTCTGGTGGCTCTCCATTGTCTACAAGGCCCTTCCACTCCATCACTCTTGCTTGGCACCACATTCCAGTTACACCAGCCTTCTTTCTCTTTTTCAAATATGCAAAAATTGATTTCAACTTCGGGCTTTTGCTTGACTGCTGCCCCTGCCTGAAATTCTGTCCCCTGAAATCTGTGCAGAGTAGCTCCTTGGCAGTCAGACATCACCTCCTGGGCTGTCCAACCTGTTATAGCCTCCTCCTCCCAAGACATCCTGTCCAGTCACTGCTTTCTTCAGTGTGTTTTTCCGTATCTGAAATTATTTCATTTTTGTTCATTTCTGCCTCTATGTCCCTCCTCCCCGTTATTCCAGCTGCCTTTAAAAATAAGCTGCATGTTCCGTGAGGGAGCGGATGTAGCTCAGCAGTTGAGTGCCTGCTTCCCATGTATGAGGTCCTGGGTTCAATCCCCAGTACCTCCTAAAAAATGAAAAAGCTCCGTGAGAGCAAGGACCCATGCCGAGTTCCCAGTGCTTTATCCAGCACCTGGAACAGTGTCTGCTGCACAGTAGATGCTCATTAAATACATGTTGAAGAAAGGGAGGGAGGGAGGCTTTTTCCTTTGGATTAGTAAAGAGCACAAAGAAGGGGAAATCATTACATGCTGTTTTAGTTTCCTAGACTACTCAAACCAGATACCATGAAATGGTGCGGTCAACAGGGGAATGTGTTTGCTTACAGATAGAGTCGGGGAAAGTATCCAAATCAAGGCATCATCAAGGCAATGCTTTCTTCCTGGCAATCTCTGGCTCCTGTGCCACAGGGTGGGCACATGGCGGCATCTGCTGGTCTCTCCTCCTCTTCTGGGTTTCGTTGCTTTCAGCTTCTTGCTTCCATGGCTTTCTCTCTTGGTGTTCATTCTGTGTATAAAGGTCTCCAGTAAGAGGATTAAGACCCATCCGGGAGGAGGTGGGTCCCACCCTAACTGAAGTGGCCTTATAGGAAGGTCCTACTTACAAGGGGGTCACAGCCACAGGAATGGGTTCGATTTTAAACCATGTTTTTCTGGGATGCATTCAGCTTCACATCACCACACTGTACCCTCTGGACCCCAAAAAAGACATTCTTTCTATATGCAAAATACATTCATTCCTTCACAATATCTCAAAAGCCTTAAGCCATACAAATCAGGCTTACAGAAAAACTCAGGTCCCCCTGCTCACTCCCACTCATTTGTACTATGTGCAGCAACACCTAATCGATCGTCCATCCTACAGCTCATGCTGAGTGTCCATGACGCTCAAGTGTCCCCAGAACGGAGGATGCACACATAAGCCGCAGAGCCTGCCCTGAAAGGGCGTTATAAACTGAACAGCCCCTCACATCTCATCTGTGCAACTGAGGGACCCACAATTAAATGATTTTATATAATAATTCATTAGTTGCAGACTTGGGTAATCCCTTAGTCTCTCTAGTTTACCTGAAAGTATTGTCATCATAGATGATAAAAATAGATAAAGAGTTATCGAACTCTGTATTCTGAATGAGAGCGACCAGTGTTAAATTAGCACTGGGCCTGCCAATCCCTTGGCACTTAGAGGAGCTGGAGTTCTTTACTACAAACAACAGAACTGACCTGGGTTATCTTAGGGAGATAAGAAATCAGGGGAAGGGACTCAGAATTAAGAGGAAAGTGAAGACCCAGACTCAGTGTGGGCAGAATCCACAAGGAGTGAGTGGCCAGGAGGTGCCACCTGAGTCAGCCTGGTTGAGGGCAGGGCCGCTGCCGCTCCTGCTGGACAGTGGAAGCTGCATTTGGCCCTGGTGGCATTGCCACAGCCAGGAGCCCCTGCTGCCGCCACCATGACTGGAAGGAATTCTGTGCCGTCCCTGCTTTTTGGCACGACTTGTTCCATGTCAGATGCAGTGGCATCTGATGGGACACCCTGAGGACAGGTGACTGGACTCTCGCTGCCCCAGGGAAGGGAAAGGACCCCTTTTCAGGTTCTGCAGCGGAAGGTGGGCACAGCCTCCCACTGAGACCCCCCAGTGGTGGCTTCTCAACTCAGGAAGATGCTTCGGTTGCTGGGCAGCCAAAAGCTGGACACAAGCCCCCTGTGGGCACCCAGGGCTGCTCTGAGTCCTTTGCCCCAGCCTCACCATGAAGAACTCTCTAGGGATTTTTCTCATCCCGGCCAGACTTGACAATGGTCATACTCTGAATATTTTACAGAAGAAAATAAATATTTAGGTTTTTTAAGAAGCTGATAGTAATTTAAGAGATTAAAATATGCAAATTAGTAAATAATAAGAGTAAGGGAGGGTTAAAGCCCTAAGGA
Source organism: Chaetophractus vellerosus (assembly GCA_004027955.1). Taxonomy (NCBI): domain Eukaryota; kingdom Metazoa; phylum Chordata; class Mammalia; order Cingulata; family Chlamyphoridae; genus Chaetophractus; species Chaetophractus vellerosus. The sequence continues at coordinate 16,852 of PVKH010004255.1, forward strand.
TAAAAATATAGATTAAGAATTGATAAGAAAATAAAAACACAAACAGGATGAGAAATGAATGGCTCTCCAGGCACTGTTGGTAGGATGTTGGAGCTGCCTGGCTTCCCTGACAGCCCCCGACACACAAACTTCAGGTATTCCTTCTTCTTTGAGGTCAGCTTCTAGAAGAATGCCAGGGCAGACCCTTTGGCTCTGTAATCACTCACGGTGGGTTCAGGCTTCCCCGGATGCCAGAGGCCATGACCGGCTGGGTTCGGGTCCCTGAGTCTGATTGCACTGTGGTTTCCTGGCACCCACTGGGTGCTGCTCAGAGCACCTGGGGTCCCCGTCCCAGCTCTGCTCGAGGCGGGCCCAGGGCTCCATCCCCCGTACCTCCCAGCAACACCGCATCGCAACCCTTCCACCCCGTTGCTGTCCCGGCCACCGACCCGGCGATCCTGCTGAAGTTACGGCAAGGCTCCTGCAGCCCCCTGCAGCGGCTGGCTGCTGCCACCCTGGGCCCTCTCAGACCTCACCAGCGCTGGGCCACCCCGTCTTCTTGCTGGGGCTCTGAGCTGTCCTGGATGTCCTGTCCATGGGAACAGATGGGGACCCCACCGTTCACAGTTGTTGCTGATGCATTGCAGAGGGAGAGGCAGCTCTGGTTCATGAGGACTGGAAAATGAGCCCCTGAGTCCTACGACATGTTCTTTTCTTAAAGCAGCAAGATCCACTCTTTTTCCCTCCTTCCTTTTTATCCATTGCCAAAGTTTCATGTATTTGTCATCCCAGGAACAGTATTTTAATTTTCCAAATGCCCAGCCAGCTCCTTTCTCTGTCACCTCCAGTCCCTAACATTTGCCAAGAAGTAGAATGTTCTCCAGCCCATCCTTCCTTGCTCCTGAACCCAGGCCTGACCTGAACCTTGTGAGGATGAGCCTTTTTTGCTGCCCACGTAGAAAAGGGGAGGCTATATAAGGCTATATAAGGGGAGGTATCAGGAACTAAGCTGGGAGCCCGGGCCTCAATGCTGTGGGGGTCTGCAGACCTTTGGGACTGTCTGCCCTTAAGGCCACCATGTTGCCAGGGTGAGAAGCTCACCGTGGTCCGACTGAAGCTGGGCAGGACTGGGATAGGGAATGCAATTACCCCTCAACCAAAACATTACTTTGACTTCAGAAAAGATCCTTGTTCCAGAGTCTTTCCCCAGGACTGAAGTTCCAGGAAAACAGGAGCGGTGCCTCTTCCTAGGTGTCCTCCAGTACGTAGCTAGTAGGTGCACTGCCCATGTTCCTTTTGAGAGACATTTCTGCTTCTGACCAAAAGTGCAAGAAATAAATGCAGTAGATCTGGAGAAAATGGAATCATTTTCATCCTTCCTTCCCTAAGAAGGGATTTGCAAGTAAATTTTAGGATGGGGAATGTGGGATAAGCATAAGACTTAGAAGGAGGGTAGTAACCAAGAAAATCCTAAGGAAGAAGTCTTTTTCTGAGACAAAATAGGAAAGCACGTTTGAACCACAGCCATAATGTCTGGAAGCACAAAGGAAGCTCTGTAATAAGTGGCTTATGATCTGTATGTTCACTGTGTCGCCCTACATTGGCAGTATTTCAGTGCATTCTGCAAAACTGCAGGGAATGCCCAGCACCAGCACATTTCCATCAGCCCCTGCATCTGCGTCTGTGATGCAATGCCTAGAAGGTTTGTGTCTCTGATTTTCCCTAAATAAACCAGCACCTTTAGCAAACCCCAGAAGAAGTCGTCAATGAAGTTCACACTATTAAAAAAGTAATATCTTCTCATGGAAGGCTCTGCTTTCTTTGGCAAGTTTGGATGCTAAGTGTTGTCATCGCTTTAATGGGGATGTAGCCGAGTGCAGTGAAAGGAGAACAGGACTTCTGGTCACACAGGGTGGACGGCAAAGCCTGGCCCAGCACTTACACGGCCTTTGTGACCGTGGGCAGGTTACTAATGCTCTTCCTGCCTCATTGTAGTCATCTATAAAATGGGGGTGATAGCAGTCCCTACCTCGTGAAATTGTTTACGGCTGTTGGTCACGTATGACTGCAGAGCCCGACACTTGTTGCCAATGGCATCTGTTGTTATGGTGTAGAGCCACAATGTTGTTTTCTCTTCAGCCTACATGCAAGCACATTTTAATGAGTGCTTAGTGGAGATAAAAGGACACAGGACAATTTCTCCAACCTCTGGCTCACTGAGATTGATCTCAGTGCTTCTTAATCTCATTCTGATATGGGGGAAATATGACAATCTTTATATTTTCTTGAGTGTATATTTAAGTATAGACAGTGGTAGATGATAGAAGAATTATTCTGCTACATGATATGGAAGAACTTAATCCTGACATGGAAACCAAGGGCAGGGACATCTGTCACTATCATATTTCAAGACCTCAAGGAAACCTAAACTTTCTAGGTTTCAGGCTGAGAATTCATAATATGCTGGGTTTGGGCTGTGTGGATTCAAGGTTGCATCTAGCCTAAATGCTCTGTTTCTATTTGCTCACTTGGCATGCTCAAGGCTTTTCTCAGCAACTTGATTTTTGAAAGTGTTCCTTGCATTCATAGCTCACAGAATGATGAGGTAGAAGAGTAATAGAGCCCACCTTGGGAAATGGCCTGATTTTACAAAATAGAAACTGGAACTCAGAGCGAAAGGCTTTTTTCCTTACATCATGTGCCTGGGTTTTGGCTGCGCTAAAACCAGAACCCAGGTCCTGGTCTCGTGCTAGGTCAGTGCTCTTTCCATCATCCTGTGTTGTCTCTCTCTCACAAATGAGGTATCTTATCTTTAAGAATCAAATAAGAAAGCATAGCACAACTAATCTTTTTTTTGGGGGGGAGGGGTAATTTATTTAAAATTTAATTTTTATATCAATGTTACAAAGTACTCAGTTAATTTGTAACTGAAAACAAGATAACTACAATAATAATAAATCTTCTTTAGTAAGCAGTGACACTCCCCCTTTTTGGTCATTCCTCAGTCTTGTGGGACTTGGGTAGATGTCCACCCTGACTGCTTCAGGCTGAGAAAGGATGTATATATGGGGCAGAGGAACAGAATTGTTTTGCCTGTAGTTGAAGATATTCCTTGCTTTGGGAAGGGAGCTGCTCCATCATCATCGTTTTGTTAGTTGTCCAGGGCGGGCCTGCAGAACTAGAACGTGGGAGTTGGCTGCAACTCTGCTGAGTTTCAGGGTTCAACTGGCATAGGAACAATCTGAAGACTTTAAGTCTCTCAGAAATATACTTAACAGGTAAATTGAAAATTATAGGTTCAAATAAAAGGAGTAGACGAATCATGACTAGGGGATTTTTAAATGAGTATAAACTGTGTTATATTGGGAACAAGCTTTTCATATATTCCAGAGAGGGCCCACCAAGGGGATGTTGATTTAATGAGTCTGTGTGGCTTGTCTCTGGACGTCCCTAGGGCCCTCAGGAACACTTTTGTTTGAGGCTTTGTTTAATGTTGCAGTTTGTGAAATCTGGCTGAGACCTACATAAGTGTTAGCTCCAAAATGACCTCCTGACTCACTTTGAAATCTCTTAGCTGTAAAAACTCTATGTTATTTAATATTTCCCCCTTTTGATCAATGTCTTTCTCCAATGCATCACTTATTAACACTTGGTAATACTCCCTTGGTGCCAGGGAGGCTCATCCCTTGGAGTCATGTCCCACATTGGGGGGAAGGTAATGAGTTTATTCACAGAATAAACTTGACTTAGAGAGAGGTCACACTGAGTAACAAGGAGGTTTTCAGGAAGTAACTCTTAGGCATTACTCTTAGGCATTAGTTATAGTTAGGCACAGTTCCATTATTACAGGAATAAGGCTCATAAGTACAAGCATTAAAATTGAGGGCTCGGCTTATTAGCCTGTTTTCTTTTATTAGGAAAGGCTTATATATTTCAGAGCTTTTGGCCATCTTATTTGAGAAAGTAGCAGGACTTCCCCGGTGGGGGAAGTTTAATAGTTTGTTAGCTTCTGTGAAGGCTTCTGTCTATCCAGAAAACATACCTAAGGCAACAAGGACACATTTATATCCCATAGAAGTATGTAGCTATATAACATTAAAGGTGTTCAAAAGGCTCTGTCTTGACTGATACTGACAACCTAATCATTCCTTTATATAACCACAACATTAGTCCAAATTGATCTGACTGTTGCAAGAACTATTCAAAAGACTTTTATATTTCTGTCTATTGATCTTCTACTCATCCGGAAGGATACATGAGTATTTGAATTTAGAAATAACAAAAGGGGTACAGTTGGCATGCTCTACACCCTAAAGGAACTCCTCAGAGACATGACTAGTTCATCTCAGGGCTTTGCATGTAGAAACGTAGAGGAACTCTGGACTCCCACTCACTGAGTACATTGTAACCTCAGAGGCTAAAAAGTTAATCCACAACTTCCCTGAATTTATACTACCCTGTGGTCAAATATTTTCATTCCTGGTAAAAGAAGGAAATGATTTCATATTGACTAACCAAAGTCAACATGGGAATCGAATAGTCATGTGTGTGATCACAAGATGTACATAGCATATATGAGTAAACTGAGAAAAAACAAATCAGATGAAGCTGCTTTGTTAAATGGTGAATGCATTACGGCCGATGTGGTGAAGAAGGTGATGTCCTGTTAGCCAGTAACTGTTCTGTGTGTCTGTCCTGTGGCTGTCTTGGGCCTAAAACCCAGCAGCTCACCTTTCTCCAGACCCTGCTCAGGATTAGCCTTCAAGGAGAGCCACTCGTTGTACCCTTTCAGCAAGGAGAAGAAACTTTCTGGCATTTAAATAGGAACCACTTTCTAGGGAAAAAAAAATATGTATAACATTTATTCTAAGAATGCTGCTGTATTGAAGTTAATTTTGGTGAAAAATGCATTTTCTGCACTAATTTTGGAGAAAATTCAGTAGGGACACTATTTAAAAGATGGCTGTATTTTAAAAGAGGACAAAAATCTAAGTTTTTTCTCTATTTTATTGAAAGATATAAAACATTCAACTCATGTCCCTTAAAAATTAAGAAAGGAACACATAAAATTTCATTCAATATTGAAAAAGTATTTAATTAAAATTATATTTTTGTTTCAGATTATGGTCAGTTAAATATGGGGAAAGGGAAGAATGAGAAAAAGAAGTGTAGGAGAGGAAAGACAGAAACAAACAAAATGCACAGAAAAATATAAGAAGCCAAGGAAAGAAAGATGAGAAGAAAGGAAAGAGGGTTTAGAAGAGAGAATGATTTTTAGGGACTAAGATTAAGGGTGACAGTACCTTGATGCTTTCCCACCTCACATGTAACCTTAGTTTGTCATTCTTTTCATCAACATTAAAGACTATAAACTCCATGAGCACAGAATGTGCCGTCTCGGTTTCCCAGGGCCTAGCAAGACATAGTAAGCCTGAGTAAGACTTACTAAATGAATGGATGAACAGGGAACAAATGGAGCAGGAGGCTGAGGGGAAGAGCCTCCTGGCCCAAACATCTTCCCGTAGTCCACTGGGTGCTGCTGTTTTTCCTTGAACCTGACTAATCCCAGCCCCACAAACACCTGCAATAGCATTTCTTTGGAGGCAGTTTCACAAACTCTACCTTGTGTTCTCTTAGGCAGCTACTGTCTGTGAAATATCAGAGCGTTTACCTCACTGTCTTTGATGTTTTCACCCCACGCTGGGCAGCACCATGCCAGGCTGTACGTCCCGCCGCGGGCCCAGCCTTCAGAGGCTGCGAACCCTTCTGTTCCAACAACCCCTCTGGACTCCCCTTTGCTTATAAGCCAGCTCTCCCCCTGGAGGGGGTCAGCAGACCTGGCTCTCTGGTGTCAGGAAACCATGGGTCTTCACGTTCCCATGAGATGTGCTCCCCTGCGCCTTGCCATCACTGCCCTCCTCCACTCTCAGTCACTCTCTACATCCATCCAAGATTTTGGCCCTTGGCCCACAACCCTCTCCTCCACGCCAACTACTGACCCCCTTCAGGACGATTTCAGGGCCTTTATGGACAATTCATCCAAAAAATTGGCCTCTGCATTTCAGCGGTATTTCCTGCTACCAGATTTAAGGCACTCTCATCCATGGCCATAACCCTAGAACTTGTCGTGTCCCGGAATTGCTCAACCTTCAGAACTTCTATTTCATTACTTTACTCTCTGTCCACGGTTTCCTGTCCTTACAGCGGACCTCGATGGTGACCAGCCTGGGTCGGGATCCCAGCTAAACCACCTGTTAGCCTCAGTTTCTTCACTGGCGAAATTCAGATAATAATGGAACCTAAGTTCCCCGGCCTGTTGAAAGGGTTACCTGACCGCGGGGCGTTTAGAGCAGGACCACGCCGCTCCGCCCTCCCTGCCAGTCCACAGTGGCTCCTCACCCCTGGCGCTGCCGCCACACCTTTGTCTTCCTGAGGCACATCCAGGAGACGCCCCATCTTGACTCAGTCCAGCTGTCCACCTCGTCTGTGTGTCTTCCTGGGTGGCTGGCAAACAGCTGTCTTTGCTGGTGCCGTGCCCAGGGCCGACCCTACTGCCCCACAGCGTGTAACGGAGCCCACCCAGCTTCCTCCGCGCTCTCCCCACGGCTGCTGTCTCAGACCGCCCCCTCAGCTCCATCTCCCTCCCAGCTACCCATTTGCCTTCTCTGCCTCCTTTGTCTGAGTTCCCAAGCTTTAGGGCACATAATAATCGTTTACATCCCTTGAAGTTCTGATCTGATGAGAGTGGTGGGTGTGGAACGTGCGTTTATAACAAGCAGCCCTGGGGGATTTTGATGCCTTCGGTGTGCAGTCCACTTTTTGAGGGG
>PVKH010004256.1:0-23651 GCA_004027955.1 Chaetophractus vellerosus
GATTTTGAGAGGTGATGAGGGTTTTTTGTTTGTTTGTTTTGTTGGTTTATTATTATTATTTTTATTGGAATAAGGAAAATGCTCTACTAATGACTGAAGTGATGAATGCACAACTATGTGATTTTACCAAATACCATTGATTGTACACTTTGGATGGATTTATGCTTTATTAATATGTATCAATAACATTGATTAAAAAAAAAACAGAAAACATCAAGTGTTGGAAAGAATGTGTATAAATAGGAAACACTAATTCCTTGTGGGAATGTAAAATGGTGCAGCTGCTATAGAAGAGTTTGGCAGTTCCTCAGAAAGTTAAGTATAGAATTACCATATGACCTGTCAATCCCACTTCTATGTATATGTACTCAAAAGAATTGAAAGAGGGACTCAACCAACATTTGCACACTGATGCTCATATTGACATTATTAATAATTGCCAAAGGATGGAAGCAACCCCAAGTGTCTATCAACTGGATGAATGGCTACACAAAATATGGTATGTATATCGTAATGAAATATTATTCAGCCCTAAAAAGGAATTAAGTTCTTTTTCTCTTAAATATTTTTTTTCTAAGATACTTAGATTACATAAAATATTACATAAAAAATATAAGGGATTCCCATATGCCCCACTCCCCATACCTCCCACTTTCCCCCACATTAACAATTTCTTTCATTAGTGTGGTACATTCGTTGCATTTGATGAACACATTTTGGAGCATTGTCACTAAGCGTGATTTATGGTTTACATTGTAGTTTACAGTCTCCCACTCAATTCTGTAGGTTACGGCAGGATATATAATGGCCTGTATCTGATACATCTGAAAACACGGATGAACCTTGAAGACATCATGTTGCGTGAAATAAGCCAAACACAAAAGGATAAATATTATATGATCTCATTGAGATGAAATAATTTAAGCAAATTCATAGAGCCATAATCTAGAATATGAGTTACCAGGGGACAGGGTAGAAGTAGAAAGTAGTGAGGTAAGATTCAAAATGTACAGAATTTCTATTTCAGATGCTGGGAAAGTTTTGGTAATGGATGGTGGTGGAGGTGGTAGGACAACATCATGAGCATAATTAACAGCATTGCATTATATATTTTAATGTGGTTAAAGGAGGAAATTTTTAATTGTATATATGTTACTAGAATAAAATTTTTTGAAAAACCCATGGAACTGCACAACACAATGAACCCTAAGTTAAACCATGGACCATAGTTAATAGTACAATTGTAAACATGTACTTTCATCAGCTGTAACCAATGTACCACACCTATATGGGAACCTTGTACTTTATGTGTGATTTTTCTGTAAATTCACAATATTTCTTTTTTAAAAGGTGAGATAGTTGGAATTTTATTCCTATCTTGTACACTTAATTACTGTAGAGCACCGCCTCTAAATAAGAAGCAGACTTAATTCTTGTTATTAATATGGTCAGCCCCAGGAAGGAGAGAAGAGTGTGTGGTGCCTTGGGCGTGGTGGGGCTGGGGGTGGGGTTGGGGGGCTTTCAAAATCCTTTACGACATAGCAGTCCTGCCAAGCTGATCCACAAAACGGACATATCCAATGGTTCTTTTCAACATGACTCCTGATGACAGAATGCTAGATCCGCACAGTTTGCTCTTTGGCATTAATTAAAACAAAGGAGTTAATCAAGATAAACTTCCACACCTGCCCACCATCAGCCTGGAAGTTTATCATGTCTAAATATGTTTCTCATGCATTTACTGCAAATTAGTTTCTGAAAGTGAATTTCAAGGTCTAGTGACTCTGAGGTTCCCTAACTCCGTTTTCATTAAGTTTTCACAAATGATCTACTGTTGCATTATTCCTTTATAGTGCATATTTAAGGCCCCACTATGAAAAGCAATTATGTTGTCAGAAAAGTGTATTTTGACTTATTAAAAAATCTGAAAGGTTTCAAAAAACTATTTATTTAGGTTCTCATTGGGAGGGTATTTTGGCAGTGCTCAGAAAGCAAGCACTTTTCAGTTGCATACTATTCAGAACAGTCTAACAAGGCCTTTCTGTGAAGTATATAGAGAGCAGTAGAAGAACACAGTGCAGGGCATCTAGAGGCCATGAGGGAAAATTACAAGTTTTGGAAAGGATGTGGAGAAATAGGAACACTCATTCATTGCTGGTAGCAATGTAAAATGGTATAGCTGCTGTGAAAGACAGTTTGGTAAAGAATTACCATTTGACCAGGCAATCCTACTACTAGGTATATACCCAAAAGAATTGAAAGCAGGGACTTGAACCCAGATATTTGCACACCAATACTCATAACGATATTATTCACAATTGCCAAAAGATGGAAGCAACCCAAGTGTCCATCAACTGATGACTGGATTCACATACTGTGGTATATAATACAATGGATATTACTCAGCCATAATGGCATTAAATTCTGACACTTGTGACAACATGGATGAACCTTAAAGACATCAGGTTGAGTGAAATAAGTCAGACAGAAAAGAACAAGTAATGTATGATCTCACTGATATGAAATAATTAGAATAAGCAAGCTCATAGGCTCAGAATTTGGAGTACATAGATTACTAGGGAATGGGTGGGGATAGAGAAGAGGGCGTTAAGGCTGAAAATGTACAGAATTCCTATTTGAAATGAAGGAAAGTCTTGGTAATAGATGGTGTGATCATAGCACAACATTGTGGACATAAGCAACAGCAGTGAATTATGTTTGGATGTGGTTAAAAGGGGAAATGTTGGTTGTATACTACAATAAAAATATTTTTAAAAATCCACGGAACTGCACAAAGCAACAGTGAACCCTAAGTGAAACCACAGACTATAATTAATAGTACAATAATAAAAACGTACTTTCATCAATTGTAACAAATATACTACACCAGAGCAAGATGTTAATAATAGGGTGGGATACAGGAATCCTGTATTTTATGCATGATTTTCCTTGAAACCCACAACTTCTCTAATTAAGAAAAAAAAAAAAGACTCTGAATGCTACTCATTCCCTTGGGGCTCTCTTTTTCTGTCCTCATATAAAAAATAATGGGTTGGGGAAAAATGATCTTTAGAGTAACAAGAGCACAGAGATTCTATGATTATATGCTGCCTGTACGGAGAACATATCTCAGGCACAGTGCTAATCCTAAGAGGTTGACTCTATTTTCCCAATTTTATATTCAAGGAAGTTGAAGGATAACAAGGTTTTATTACTTACTCAAGGTTACTCCACTAGTGCCAGTTTTGGGATGTGACCCCTTACCATATTTTCTATGGTGTATATATATATTGTGGAATACTATTCAGGAATACACACACACATACACACAAAGAATAAACTACTAATACATTCAACAATATGGATGGTTGACTGAAATAGGTCAGATACAAAAGAATTCAAACTATGATTTCATTTATATGAAGTTCAAGAACAGACAAAACTAATTTATGGTGATAGAATTGAGACTGATTGCCTAAATTAAGACTAATTTTATTTTTGTCATTTAAAGGACCATTTATTCTCAAAGAAAATACAGATTTATATAAACTTCCAGAAGAAAATTACAATTAATATGCCACTAGGATTTGGAGACAATTGCTGAAGATCCTTATCTTTAAAAAGTATTTATCGATCAAAAACATTAAAAAGTATTGATCAAATATTGCAACCCCTGAACATTGTTGGTGGGGATGTAAAATTCTGAAGACACTGTGGAAAACAGTTTGGCAGTTCCTCAAAAAGTTAAAAATAGAATTATCATATGAGCCGGCAATTTCACTTTCTGGCATACACCCAAAAGAACTGAAAGTGGGAACTCAAACAACCCAAGTGTCCATCAACAGATGAATAGATAAACAAAGTGTAGTATGCACATACATTGGAATGGGCTGAAGAATGAATGGAAGAGGTCACAAGGGGACTTTCTGGGATGATGAAAATGTTCTACATCTACATTGGGGTGGTTACACAGGTTTACACTTTATCAAAACCTATGGAATCAAATGTTTAAGTTCTGTTTATTTTACTGTATGCAAACCTCAAGAAAATGTATATATATGGCCAATGGGCAGCTTGTTTGGCTTGTGAACCCCATGCACAGATGCCTGTATGCAGACTCTGTTCCTCCTTATATGGGTAAGGCTGGGGCAGCGTGCCTGTGCCCTGGGAGCCAAGGGGACAGGCATTGATCTCTCTGCCTGGTGTTTCTCTACCTATGTAGACCTCTGGTTTGGGGAAGACATGTGCACTTAAGAAAATGAATGTTTACGGCATATGTTTATGCTTTCTCCTTGCATGACCTCGGGTTATTCTTTCCTTCTTGGACACCCGTTTCCTCATTTTAAAATAAAGAGTTTGGATGTATGTTCCTTTAAAATAAAGAGCATGTATGTTCCTTTCTAGCTCTAACCTCTTCTCACTTTGCACCAAGGTGATTTTTTTATGTCAAGCCCCTATGCCTGGTTGCTTTAATTATAGAAAGCTGAACTGAAAGCTAGGGAACCTGAAGAGGTATGGTACAGGTGGGATATGGATTCAGTCCATCCATATTCTCTAATATATTCATAATTAGTAAAAGAGTGACAGTGAACACTGAATTAGAGTTAAATTGTTAGTAGGATGGGGACTCAGGTTATGATCTCAGTTTAGGTTTCAGTCCATGGCCAGGATCAGGGCTCAGTTTTGTCTTATTTTTAGCTATTTTTGTATGCCTGCTCTGTTCCAATTCTTTGGGGATATATACCTGTAATTTGGATTGCTGGTCATATGGTAATTCTATACTTAGCTTTCTGAGGAACTGCCAAACTGTCTTCCACAGAGCCTGCACTGTTTTATATTGCCACCTGCAATGAATGAGCATTCCTACTTCTTTCCACATCCTTTTCAATCCTTGTAGTTTTCCTTTGCTTCTTTTGTAATAGTAGCCACTATGGTGGGTGGGAAATGTATTTCATTGTGGTTTTGATTAGTATTTCCCTAACGGCCAATGATGTTGGACATCTTTTCTTGGGGTTTTTGGCCATTTGTATATCTTCTTTGGAGAAATGTCTATTTAAGTCTTTTGCCTGTTATATAATTGAATTGTTTGTCTTTTTGTTGTTAAGTCAAAGGATTTCTTTATATATTCTGGATATTAAACACCTATAGGATATGTATTTTCCAAATATTTTTTCTGATTGTGTCAGCTGTCATTTTATTTTCATGATAAAGTTCTTTGAGGCACAAATATTTTTATTTATTTTTTGTTTTTTTAAAATAATATATGTATTTTTAAAAGATACCTAGATTACATAAATGTTACAAAAAAAATATAGGGATTCCCATATGCCCCACTCCCCACACCTCCCATACCCTCCTACATAAACATCCATCATTAGTGTGGCACATTCATCGCAATTGATAAACGCATCCTGGGGCTTTGCCATTAAGCATGGACCATACTTCACATTGTAGTCTACACTCTCTCCCACAAAGTTCTGCACGCTATGTTATAATATAAAATGGCCTATACCTCTTGTTGCAGAGTCATTCAGGATGATTCCCACGTCCCGAAAAAGCCACCGTAGTACAACTGCTTTTCCTCTCCCTGCCCCCAGAACCTCCAGTGGTCGCTGGCTTCATATTAATGTTGTAATTTCTTCCATTGCTAGAATCACAATATGCTTATTTTTGATGAGGTCCCATTTATCTATTCTTTTTCTTTTATTGTTTGTGCTTTGGGTGTAATGTCAAGAAATTGTTGTGTAACAGAAGGTCCTGAAGATGCTTCCCTTTGTTTTCTTCTAGGAGTTTGATAGGTCTGGTTCTTATATTTAGGTCTTTGATCCATATTGAGTTTATTTTTTAATATGGTGTGAGGTAGGGGCTCACCTTCAATCCTTTGTATATGTAGAGCCAGTTTTCCCAGCGCCATGTGTTTAAGAGACTATTCTTTCTCAACTGAGTGTCCTTTGCCCCCCGTCAAACCTTAGTTGGCCATAAATGTGAGGGTTGGTTTCTGAACTCTCTGTAAAATAAGTGAATGAATTTTGAAGAATGACTATAAAAAATGTAATTATAAACAGGCAGTGACTACAATTGCAGTCGTTGTTCCAGATGTGATATATTTATCGGAGAATATCAATACAATTCTTGGCATTTTGTATAAGCTATTGGTTTAGTAAATGCCTTTTCTCTTTATCAGTTTCCACAGACCACCGAAAGCAGTTGACTTTCACCTTTCAGGGACGATAATATATTTTCACTATATTTTTGCAGGGCAATATCAACACTTCTGCTTTTTATTATAATCTACTCTGCAGAGATCTTGAACATCTTGATATACTACAGATCATCCAACTGATGATACACTATATTGAAAACTACATTATTATGATTAGGAAGTTTCAAGTTCCTTATATTCTTCAGGTGACATATGTGTGCTAGAACGCTAAGCGATAAACCTCATAAAAATCCAGGAGCCTACTATTTCAAAGACATTTCAAGGTATCATGGGGTTTGAAGCATGTTGCAATAGCCCCTTAAAAGTGAAAGATAAATTGATGTACTTAATACTACCTACCTCTTAAAAGAAACACAATGATAGATGGGCCTCTGTGGATTTTGGAGTTAACATATAGCATATTTGATTGTGATATTCTGTTCCATTTACTGTCCTACCTTTATTGCTACCAGTTTTGAGTGGAGCTCACACCAAGAAAAGGCATTGAAATAGGTCTGGTATGCAGTGAAAGCTGCTTTTCCATTTGGATCTTATGACACAGGATACCCAACGTTATTCAAAATAATTGTGACAAATAGGGATGTGATATGAAGCCTATGGCAAGCTCTAATAGGAGAGCCCTAGAGCAGTTCCCTAAGCCACAAAATTGGGCATACAATCTACCAAAGGTGAAATGTTATATAAGTGTCATAATTGTATATAAGTCTCTAGTAGGTCCTGAAGGCACAAATAACTTGCATGAACAGGTGGTTCAGATTCCTACAGCATCTCTTCATGTAGCATTGTTTCCTCTCTTCTAATTCACCCTTATGGCCTCACAGGAATTTCCTTTTAACCAGCTGAGGAAGAAAAAACTTGGGTCTGATTTACAAATATTGTACATGGCATGCTAGCATCAATCAGGAGTTAATTGCTATAGTATTACAGCCCCAAACAGGGGTGTTCCTGAAAGATAATAGTAAAGGGGAATCCTTCTGTCATCAGAATTTTAAGTACCACATTTGGTTGCCCACTTTGTACAAAAGCTAGCCAGAAATATAGGTCTTCACTGATTCACAGCCTAATAGTTTGTCTAGATCAGGGGTTCTTAATCTTTTTTGTTCCACAGATACCTTTGCCAGTCAGATGAAAACCACAGACCCTTTACTAAGTCCACATTATACTGTGTATTATTTATCAAATATATCACACCTGCACCAACATGTTCCCACAAGAATAATGTTGTTTTTTTTTTAATTCAATTCAAGTTCAAGGACCCCCTGGTTAAGAACCCCTGGTCTAGATGGTCAGGGATTTGGAATGAACAGGATTGTTGTCAAGGAGATCTGGGCAAGAAGTATTAGAATAGAATTACTGGAAAGGGATGAGCATGAAAATTTTATGTTCTATGTGAATGCTCACCAAATAACGCCCACCGAAAAGGAAGCTCTCAATAATCAGGTTGACAAGATAATGTATTCTTTGGATGTCAAGTTAGTCTCATATCCAGCCACTCAAGTATTTTCTCCATGGGATGATATACAAAGAGGCCATGTCAAAAGGGATAGAAGCTATGCAAGGGCTCTACAGCATGGGTATTTGATTTTCTGAAGAGGATAAGTTCTACAAATTTGTACAGGTACAATGAATAATGTAAGGGAAGAGCACTGGATTAGAAGACAAAAAACCTGGATTTGAGAAATTATCATTATTAATGAATTAATTTGTCAAAAAGATTTTAAAGGTTGTATATCACCCATCACAATTTTGTATACAATAAAGTTTTAATATATCAATTTTATGTACTATAGAGTTATCTCTGAAATATATGATCCTAACTGTAATATAGATTATTAGTTTTGAAGGTGATTGAACTATATCTGTAATTTTTCTATCCCTTCAGCCAGGTTGAACTTAACTGGCTCTGTCAGATCCATCGAAAGGTTGATTCTAAACCTAAGTGCAGCAGTGGGTAGCTTCTACTCTTTAGCCCCATTCATTCTCTACGAAATGCTGAGGTAGTGCTTTTTTTTTGCTTTCACTATTGTTTTCCTCTAATTATGTTCAACTTAAATGGCTACAAGAGCTAAAGATATAGCTATGGAAAGGAACTGTGAGAGCATTTTTGTAAAGGTTCAGAAAGTTTTCCCCAAATCACTTTTTAAAATTGGCTTGATGCTCAATATGGGAAAATCCCCTCCAGGATCCAAAGCTATTGTCCTAAAATGGATAGCTAGATTGCTGTCAAACATAATCAGTGGGAATGACAGTTAATCCAATGGAATCATAGAACTATAGACTCATAAGTTTAAGGAAACCCAGAACCTTAGACTTTTAGAACTAGAAAGCTAATACATTTTTAAAAATATAGACAGAAGTTTTTAAAATCCCTCTGCTTTAACTATCTAATCTATGTTTGAATCTGCTATAATATCTGAGCCTCCAAAAGGTTGCTAAATTTCTGCTTGAATGTGTGGAGTGATGGGGCTCATTCCATCCTAAGCAGATTGTTCCATGTTTAGGCAGTTTTGAATATTAGAAAGATTATCTCAAGGCTGAGATTAAATATGACCTACACATTCGTGCTACTTCTATCATCAATGCTATCAGAGTGCAAGCAGAAAAGAACACGGATAAGTTCACTCAAGCTCCTATGGATTTGTTTGATTTCTTTCATTCAAACCAACCAGTGACACTAGAATCCATTTAAAATCTGTGCAATATGTTGACACCTGTTTCCTAGATTTCTTCTAATGTTTCTTAATCATTCTCCTGTATTAAAGACCTGAGTTAACCCTGATTCCTTCCTTTTTCTATTCTGCACAGGATAGGGAATATTTATTGAGTGCATTCTATATGCTGTTTCCTGTTCTAAAGACTTGATAGGTATAATTCCGTTATTTCTCACAATAACTGTGTCAAACCTCATTTTCTAGTGGAAGAGAGTAAGGTGAGAGAATATGTATCTTATAAAAGTTTCTTAGTAGTGAGTGATGTTGTTGGAATTCAAATTCAGAACATTTGGCTCCAGAGTTCATACTCCTAAATGTAGGTTATTAACAATAAAAATAGAGAAGTTGTGAGCTTACAAAAGAATCATGCATACCATATAGGATTCCCATATATTGCTCCAGCAGCAAGACATTGCATTGTTGTGGAACATTTGCTACAAATGATGAAAGAACATCAACAAAATATTACTGATAACTATAGTTCATATCTTAAATGTGGTGTATTTTCCCACAAACCACCCTATTATGAAGACCATGTATTAGTATTGTGTATTTGTCATAGTTTATGAGAGAATGTTCTCATATTTGTACTGTTAACCATAGTCCATCATCCACCACAGAATTCACTGTACTATACAGTCCCATGCCTTTTACAATCCATCCAAAGTGTCATCACCTCAGTCAATTTTAGAGCATTTTCATTACTCCAAAAGGAAAAATCTCATACTTGCTTGTACCTCTGTATTGTTGACCCTTGGAATCGATATAGTACCTTCTTTGCTATTGCTGCAAAAATATTACAATATTAGTTAACTAGAGTCCATAAGTTACATTAGTTGTATTTTCCCCATGTATTACTATATTCTTAACACCTTGTAATAGAAGAACATTCTTGTATTTGTACTATTAACCACAATTCTCATCCACCACCAAAATCATTGTTATACAGTCCCTAGATTATCCTCTAGTTTCCTTTCAATTGACATTTACATCCCTAGACTATCCCTTTCAGCCACAATCACATTTATAAATGATCTATGTTAGTTATACTCACTATAATGTGTTACCATCAACTCTACCCATTTCTACACATTTACAATCGCCCTTAGTAAAAATTCTACATACATTAAGCATCAACCCCCCCTTCCCAACCCACCTCCTATCTCCTTGTAACCTATGCTCTAGAGTTGGCCTCCATGAGTTTACTCATCATATTTAGTTCATATTAGTGAGAACACACAGTTTTTGTCCTTTTGTGTCTGGCTTATTTCATTCAACATGGTGTCCTCAATGTTCATCCATGTTGTAATATGAATGCTGACTTCATTTTTTCTTACAGCTGAATAGTATTCCATCATATATATATATATACCACATTTTGTTTATCCATCCATCAGCTGATGGACACAAGTTGTTTCCATCTTTTAGCAACTGTGAAAAATGCCAGTATGAACATTGGCATGCAAATGTCTGTTTGCGTCCTTGCTTTCTGTTCTTCTGAATATATTCCTAGAAGCTTGCTGGATCATATGGCAGTAATATATTTGGCTTCCTGAGGAACCTCCAAACTGTCTTCCACAGAGGCTGCATCAATTTACATTCCAAGAGTGAAGAATGTTTCCTATTTTTCTGCATCCTCTCCAGCACTTGTAGTTTTTCTAGTTTTTTTTTTTTTAAATAATGGCTATTCTGTAAGGCGTGGAATGATATATCATTGTCATTTTCATCTGCATTTCCTAATAGCTAGTGATGTTGACCATCTTTTCATGTGCTTTTTGGCCATTTCTATTTCCTCTTTGGAAAAATGTCTATTTAGATTGTTTGCCCCCTTTGTGATTGGGTTGCTTGTCTTTTTGTCATTGGAGTTGATTGATCTCTTTATATAACATGGAAATCAAACCCTATCAAATATATGGCTTCCAAAATTTTTCTCCCATTGAGTAGGCTGCCTTTTCACCTTCTTAACAAAGCCATTTGACACCAAAAGTTTTTACTTTTGAGGATATCCCATTTATCTAATTTTTCATTCATTGTTCCTGGATTGGGTGTAAGGTTTAAGAAACCACCATCTACCACAAGATTTTGAAGATGTTTCCCTACATTTTCTTCTAGGGGTTTTGTGAGTCTAGCTTTTATATTTAGGTCTTTGATCCATTTTGAGTTAATTTTTGTATAATGTGTGAGATAGGGGTCATCTTTCTTTCTTTTGGATATGGATATCCAGTTCTTCCAGTACCATTTGTTGAAGACTGTTCTGACCCAGCTTGGTGGGTTTGACAGACTTCTTATGGAAGCAACCAAAGTGTCCATTAATCGATAAATGGGTAAACAAAACCTGGTATATACATACAACGGAATTTTATCTAGCATTATAAATGAATGAAGTTCTGGTTTATGTGACAACATGAATGAAACCTGAAGACATTATGTTGACTGAAATAAGCCAGACACAAAAGGACAAATATTGTATAATCTCACTAATATGAAATAATTTGAATAAGCAAACTCATAGAGTTAAAGTCTCAAATATATGTTAACAAGGGCCAGGTTGGAGGTGGGAAATGGGGAGTTAATGCTTACTTTGTACAGAATTTCTTTTTTATTATCAATTTTATTGAAATGCATTCATAAAACATACAATCCATCTAAAGTGTACAATCAATGGCATTTGGTGTAATCACAGAGTTGTGCATTCATCACTTCAATCAACATTAGAGCATTTTCATTACTCCACAAAAAAAAAACAGAAAAGAAGAAAGAAAAAAACAACAAAAATAAAAAAGAAACAAGCCAAAAAAAAAAAACCCCACCTATCCCTTAGTAGTCATTTCTCAATCTGTCTATCCTTCTTCTGCCATACATTGCTGCTGATCTATTTCTGTCTCTATAATTTATTTGCATTTACATTTTGTATAGTTGGAGTCAAACAATATGTAGTACTTTTTGACTAGTTTCTTTCACTTAGCATACTTCCTTTTTACCATTGATGGAAGATTATTAATAGAGTTACTTTACACTACTGTCCATAGTTTTCTTTGGTTGTATTTTTGCCTAAATATCATCCTGATATTAACATCTTGTAACATTAATATACATTTGCTTTGTTTCAGAGGAAAATGTTCTTATATATGCACTATTAACCATATTCATTTCTCAAAAGAGGTTTCACTATGCTATAGTCCCGTATTTCATATTTTAGCTTTCCTTCTCGCAATGTACATGACCTTAGACTTTCCATTTCAACCACTATCATACCCATATATTAGCACTGCTAATTAAAAACATTGTAATATGCTTTCACTATTTCTATCCGTTTATAAATATTTACAAACAACCTTTTTACCACAGTTTTCCATTCTCTTACCTCATTTTATTTTCTGGTGACTTATAGTCTAGCTGTTAACTCCACGGACTTGCTCATTTTATTCAGTTCTTAATAGCAAAATCATACAATATTTGTCCTTTTGTGTCTGGCTTGCTTCACACAACATACTATCCTCTAGGTTCATCCAAATTTTCATATGCTTCATTTCTTCTTACAGCTAAGTAATTTTCCACCATGTGTATATACCACAATTTTTTTTACCCATTCATCAGTTGATCGACAATTGTGAATAGTGGTGATATGAACACTGGTGTGCAGGTTTCAGTTCATGTCCCTGTTCTCAGCTCTTCTGGATATATATCTAGTAGTGGTATTGCTGGGTCACATGGCAGATCTATATCTAATTTCCTTAGGAACTGCCAAACAGATTTCCACAGTGGCTGTACCAATCTGCGTTCCTACCCACAGTGAATAAGCATTCTTATCTCTCCACTTCCACTCCACCATTTGTAGTTTTCTGTTTTTTTTTAAAAAAATAGTGGCCATTCTAGTAGGTGTGAAATGATATCTCCTTGTAGCTTTGATTTGCTTTTCCCTAACAGTTAGTGATGTTCAAAATTTGTTTCATGGTTTTTTTTCCATTTGTATTTCTTCTTTAGAAAAATGTGTTTTTCCCATTTTTTAAAATCAGGTCATTTGTCTTTTCATTGTTGAATAGTAGGATCTCTTTGTATATGAAGGATAATAAACCCTTGTCAGATGTGTGCTCCAAATATTTTCTCCCATTGAGTAGGCTGCCTTTTTACCTTCTTCACAAAGTCCTTTGAGATGCAAAAGTGATTAATTTTGAGGAGATTCCATTTATCTATATTTCATTTGTTCTCGTGCTTTCAATGTAAGGTTTAAGAGACCCCCTCCTGCCATGAGATTTAGTAAATGTTACCCCACATTATCTTCTAGGATTTTGATGGTCCTGGCTTTTATTTTTAGGTTCTTGATCCATTTTGAATTGACTCTTGTACAGGCAATGAGATAGGGGTCCTCTTTCTTTCTTTTGGTTATGGATATCCACTTCTCCCAGCACCATTTATTGAAAAGACTGTTCTTCCCAGTAATGTGGACTTGGTAGGCTTATCCAAAATCAGTTGACTATAGAGATGAGGGTCTATTTCTGGACTCTTAATTCGATTCCATTGATTGATGTGTCTATCTTTTTGCCAGTACCATGCTGTTTTGACCACTGCAGCTTTGTAATTTGCTTCAGTGCCAGGAAGTGTGAGTCCTCCACCTTTGCTCTTCTTTTTTAGGGTGTTTTTGGCAATTAGGGACCCCTTTCTTTCCAAATAAATTTGGTAATTGACTTTTCTATTTCTGTAAAGTAGGACGTTGGGATTTTGATTGGCATTGCATTGAATCTATAAACCAGTTTGGGTAGAATTAAGATCTTCACAGTATTTAGTCTTCCAATCCATGAACACAGAATTTCCTCCCATCTGTTTAGGTCTTCTTTGATTTCTTTTTGCAATGTTTTTTAGTTTTTTGAATACAGGTCATTTATATCCCTGGTTAAATTCGTTCCTAGATATTTGAGTCTTTTAGTTGCTATTGTACATGGAATAATTTTCCTTGATTTCCCCTCAGATTGCTCATTACTGGTGTATAGAAACACTACTGATTCTTGTATGTTGATCTTGTATCCTGCCACTTTGCTGAACTTATCTATTAGCTTTAGTAGCTTTGTTACAGATATTTCATATTTTCTAAGTATAAGATCATGTCATCTATGAATAGTGAGACCATTACTTTATCTTTTCCAATTTGGAGGACTTTATATCTTTATCTTGCCTGATTGCTCTAGCTAGAACTTCTAGTACAATGTTGAACAACAGTGACGACAGTGGTCCTGATCTGAAAGGGAAAGCTTTCAGCCTCTCCCTATTCAGTATGATGTTGGCTATGGTTTTTCATATATGTCCTTTATCACGTTGAGGAACTTCCTTCCTATTCCTATCTTTCTAAGTGTTTCTATCAAGAAAGGATGCTGGATTTTGTCAAATACCTTTTCTGTGTCAATTGAGATGATCATGCGGGGTTTTTTCCCTTTGATTTGTTAATGTGGTGTATTATGTTAATTGATTTTCTTGGGTTGAACCACTCTTGCACACCAGGAATAAAACCCATTTGAGTGTGGTATATAATTCTTTTAATATGCTGTTTGATTTGATTGGCAAGTCTTTTGTTGAGATTTTTTGTATCTATGTTGATTAGAGAGATTGGTCTGTAATTTTATTTTCTTGTAGTATCTTTATCTGGCTTTGGTATTAGTGTGACGTTGACTTCATAAAATGTGTTGGGCAGTTTTCTCTCCTTTTCAATTTTTTTTGGGAGAGTTTAAGGAGGATTGGTATTAATTCTTCTTGAAATGTTTGATAGAATTCACCTGTGTAGCCATCCTGTCTGAAATATTTCTTTGTTGGAAGATTTTTTATGACTGATTCAATCTCTTTACTTGCAATTGGTTTGTTGACTTCTTGTATTTCTTGTACAGTTAATATACGTTTGTGCATTTCTAGGAATTTGTTCATTTCATCTAGATTGTCTAATTTGTTGGCATAGAGTTTTTTCATAATATCCTCTTGTGACTCTTTTTATTTCTGTGGGATCAGTCATAATGTCACCCCTTTCATTCCTGATTTTATTTATTTGCATTGTCTCTCTTTTTTCCTTTCTTAGTCTAGCTAAGGGTTTGTCAATTTTATTGATCTCAAAGAACCAGCTTTTGGTTTTGTTGATTTTCTCTATTGTTTTTTTTTTTGTTCTCAATTTTATTTATTTTTCCTCTAATCTTTGTAATTTCTTTCTTTCTGCTTGCTTTGGGGTTGGTTTGCTGTTCTTTTTCTAGTTCTTCTAGATGTTCAGTTGGGTCTTTGATTTTAGCTTTATCTTCTTTCTTAATATATGCGATTAGAGCTATAAAGTTCCCTCTCAACACTGCTTCTTCCATTGTATACATAAGTTTTGATAAGGTGCATTCTCATTTTCATTCATCTTGAGATATTTACTAACTTCTCTTGCAATTTCTTTTTTGACTCACTAATTGTTTAGGCGTGTATTGTTTAGTCTCCATATATTTGTGAATTTCCCCCTTTTCCAACTATTATTGATTTTCAGATTCATTCCTTTATGATCAGAGAAGGTGTTTTGTTTAATTTCAATCTTTTTATATTTTTTGGGACCTGTTTTGTAACATAACATGTGATCTAACCTGGGGAAAGATCCATGAGCACTTGAGAAGAATGTATAACCTGCTCATTTGGGGTGCAATGTTCTGTATATGTCTGTTCTGTATATGTCTGTCTATCATATTGTTTAAGTTATCTGTTTCCTTGTTGATTTTCTCTCTAGTTTTCTATCTACTTTTATGATTGACATATTGAAGTCTCCCACTATTAGTGTAGAGATGTCTATTTCTCTTTCTGCTTTGCCAGAATTTCCTCTTGTATTTTGGGCCACCATGGTTAGGTGCAGAAATATTTTTGACTGTTACTCCTTCCTGGTGGATCGTCCCTTTTATTAGTATATAACGGCCTTTTGTATCTCATCACATTTTTGCATTTAATGCCTGTTTTTTCTGATATTAATATAGATACCCCGCTCTTTTTTGGTTACTGTTCTCATGAAATATCTTTTTCCAACCTTTCACTTTTAGTCTATTTGAATCCTTCAGTTGAAATTGAGTCTCCTGTAGACAGCATATAGAATGCTCATATTTTACCCATTCTGTCAGCCTGTATCTTTTGATTGGGAAATTTAATACACCAACACTGAATATTATTCTTGTAAAGGCATTACTTACTTCAACCATTTTATCCTTTGGCTTTCATTGATCATATCTGTTTTTGTGTCTTTTCACTCTTTTGGTTACCATTTTTGATTGTCTTCTTGTCTATAATCTCCTCCAAGCATCTATCCTGTCTTTTCCTTTCTGGCTGCAGAACTCCCTTTAGTGTTCCATGAAGACCTGGATTCTTGTTTATGAACTTTCTTAGTTTCGTTTATCTGTGAATATTTTAAATTCACCTTCATAATTGAAGGACAATTTTGCTGGGTAAAGAATTCTTGCCTGGCAGTTTTTCTCTTTCAAAATCTTAATTATATAATTCCACTATCTTCTTACCTCTATGGTTTCTGATAAGAAATTGGCACTTAGTCTTATGGAATGTCCCTTACATGTGATGAATTGCTTTTCTCTTGCTGCTTTCAGAATTTTCTCTTTATCTCTGGTATTTAACATTCTGAATAGTATGTGTCTTGGAGTAGGTCTATTTGGGTATATTCTTATTGCAATCTGCTTGCTTCTTGTACTTTATTCATATATTTCATGAAAGTTGGGAAATTTTCAGCCATTATTTCTTCAGATAATCTTTCTATCCCTTTTCCTTCTCTTCCCCTTCTGGAATTCCCATGAAATGTATGTTGTTGCACTTCATGCTATGATTCCATTCCCTGAGCCTCTGCTCAATTTTTCCCATTCTTTTTTCAATGTTTTCTCTTCAATTTTAGCAGTTCCTTCTTCTACTTCACTGATTCTTTCTTCTATGACTTCAAATCTGCTGTAATATGCCTCTAGCATACTTTTAGGCTCACCTCTTGTGTCTTTCATTCCCATAAGTTGTTTTATTTTTCTATTCAAGCTTTCAAACTCTTCTTTGCATTTTCCCAGTCTTCTTAATGTCTTTTACATCTTTAACATGTCCTTCAACTCCTTGATTTGATTTAAGAGATTTGTATGGCCATAATTTATTAGTTGTTTCAAATCCTGTGTCTCATCTGCAGCTTTGTTTTGTTCCTTAGCCTGCACCATCTCTTTCATTTTCTTAATATGACTTGTAATTTTTGTTGATGTCTAGAAATCTTATTATGATGGTGTGTTTACTCTGATGGTCGGTTACTCTCTCTTTGCCTAGGGATTTAGTGATGTGTGTTGCTGCTGTTCTTTGATTCTTGGTTCAATTTGATCAAGGTCTTTAGGACTGCCCCTGTTTAACTGCTCAAACTAGGGCCATGGACCCAGTATTGTGATGCAACCAATTTCCAGGGCCTTTGGGTAGGGGAGCAGTAAAGGTGCCCTAAAGCCTGTTTACTTTTTCCTTTTTGCATGCACTATCCTAGTCTTCCAGCAGATGGCACTCTTCAACAGACCTCTGCTCAGCTCAGTCCCAGAGGGGATTATGTTCACTGGAACCCCACTCAGGTGGGCAGTGTAGAATCAATGTGCAGGAGATTTCTCCACATGGCTGGCTATTCAAAATCAAGCTTTGCAAATCAAATTTGCTCAGAAGTCTTTAGCTGGCTGCACCCTCCCTTTTTCCCATGGAGGAATTAAATTTTCACTCAGCAACCAGTAGGGAGGTCAGTGGGGAGGGTGTTTGAGAAGGTAAGTTATTCTTCATTCCCTGCAAGCTCCCAGGGAGAACTATATCACAGCCACACCTGGTCTGGAAGGGATGCAACATTTGGTATGCTGTAGACTAAGTTCCCTGGCTAAAAGCCAATTGATCGTAGGATGAGTCCCTCCCTCTTTCCTTTCCTTGGGAAGTGGAGCTCTTTGAACCCCTCAGTCTGTAGCTGCTGGCCAGGAGCTGGAGGACCCACTGCCATCTGCTCCAAGGTGGGGGAATGTGCAACAGCAGCTGTGACTGCAGCTTGACTTATGGATTTTCCCCCACTGAATCTCCTTTTCTTCACCCCTTTTTCTTCTGGGTGGTGTCCAGTTTTCCCCTGGTGTCCTAAGCCAGGTTCCAGTAGTGGTCAGTCCAGGAATTAGGTCAGGCTACTTTGCCCTCAGCTCTTGAAATAAACAGTTTACCACATTCCACTGAGAGCTTACATCTTCTAACTTCCTCAGTAGAATATGAACTGAAATGAAGTCTGTTAGCTCTGGACTGAGACTGAAAAATTTAGTGTTTTCTCCACCCTTTTTTTCTTTTTCCACTGGCTGGAAACAGACTACTCCAAGGTCCTCTGTATAGAATTTCTTTAGGTTGATTGTAAAATTTTGGAAGTGGCTGGTAGAGATGTTAGCACAACATTGTGAATGTTATTAACAGCACTGAATTATAAATGTGAATATAATTAAAAGGAGAAATTTTAGATCATATAAATGTGACTAGACTGAAAATTAGAAGATAAATCATATATGACTGCACAACAAACACAGTGAAACCTATTTTATTTATTCATTTATTTATTTATTTATTTTTTATTTTTTTAAAGATTTATTTTATTTTATTACATATCTCCCCTCCCCCCATTGCGGTGACACACCGAGACCGGTCACTGCGCAGGCGCGGCTTTCCCCGCTTGTGTGCGGCTTCTGCTTCCATTCATGGCCAGCTCTTTCTTCAGTTCGCGGGTGGCTGGCTGCGCTCCATTTGCGGGCAACCTGCCCTTCCCGTGGTGGCTTTGCCCTGTCCGTGGCAGCTTTTTGCCCTGCCCACGGCGGCTCTGGCCCGCCCATGGCAGCTTGCCCTTCTCAAGGTGGTCTGCCTGCTAGGAGACGTCCCCGGGAACCGAACCCGGGACCTCCCATGTGGTATACCGGCGCCCTCTCCACTGGGCTATATGGCCGGCCCCTGAAACCTATTTTAAATGATAAACTCTAGTTTATAGTACAATTATAAAAATATTCTTTCATGAATTAAAACAAATATACCACACAATGCAAGGTGTAAATAGTAGCTTGATATATGGGTAAAAATACACCCTAATGTAAACTACGGACTTTTGTTAATAGTACAAATATAATATTCTTTTATCAATTGTAACAAGGAACCACACTAATGCAAAGTGTTAATAATAGAGTGGCTTATGTGGGAACACTGTAACTTTTACTTGATTTTTCTGTAAGCCTACAACTCTAATTTTAAAAATTAAAGAAAATGTTTTGGTAATGAATGATAGTGATGGCAGCACTACATTGGGGATATTAAAAGAAAAAAGAGGCAACTGTGGGCCACATCCAGTGGGATGTAGAATGTCATCATAAAGAGTCTGAGTGGATTTGGGAGGGCTTCTGCTTCTTTCTGAGATAGAATAACAGACAGTACTTACCCTTCCACTTGAAACAACCAAAAATGCCAGACTATATATATGAAAAAATGGTTTCAAGAGATTGGACCTCAGGCAGTGAAGAATAGTGTTCCTTTGAGAAGGGAAATTAACATGGTGAGCCCTAGAGTCACCACAGCTTACTGCCTTGAGAGAGTTTCCAGGCATTGGCACAGGGAGGTGAACCAAGGAAGAGGCAGGTAGACTCCCTGAGTTCAAGGAGACCAAGGTGGCTAGAGTTTGTAGGCCAGAGAACTAGAGGGAACAGATATTAACAGAGAAAAAACTGGAGATCTGCCAAGGGACCCCCTTGAGTATTCTGTAGTGCATGTGTGTGAGATAACTACATGAGGTCAAAGAAAGAATCAGCTGAGATTGGACAGGACAGTATTGATACTCACACGGGGCTGAGAACAATTCCTATTCCCACCAGATAGACTGGAAAACCTCATAATTCACAGGGCATCGGGTAAAGTACTCAGAAGGGACTTGCCTCAGTAGTGGGGAATAATTAGCCCTAGACTAAACATTGCACTGATTGGTCCTACCTAATGAATTTAAAAGCAAGACTTGAAAGGACCAAATTGTTCCCCAGTAACTTAACTGTATTCCATAACAAAGTTCAAGACTATTTATAAGAATACAAAAACATCCCACACCCAATGGGGTAATATTCTACCATCGAATAAGTGTTTGCCATCAAATAAAAAATCATCAGGCATGCAAAGAAACAGGAAAATATATCCCATAATGAGGAAAAAGCCATATTTAAACTGACCCAGAACTGATAGTCTTGTCTATGTGAAAAACCCAATGGAATCTACAGAAAAGTTATAAAAATTAAGTGAGTTTAGCAAGGTTGTAGGATACAAGATAAAAAGTCAGCTATACTAAAAAATAATTATATGGTTCCATGAACACCCTAGGATATTTTATATCTCTGCATTTTTCATGCTGAGTACTCCATGTAGAATGCTCTTATTTTCCTTATTTTTATGCTAACCCCTTCACACCAGATTCCCAAGACATCCTGGTTAAACACACACACACATACACAAAACCTATTTATTTTTCAAGATTTAATTAAAATACTATCTTCTTTATAAAATATTTCCTAACAAACTCTCTCATTACCCTGTCCCAGGAGGTAAATTTTGTACATCCTCTGAACCCTATATACAAACACCTAAAATAAAATTCATCTCTATCACTTGAAAACATTAGTCTATGAGTTACTTGAAGGAAGAATTTTATTATTTATTTCCATAAACTTTATTGGATAAATGGATACCTTCTCCACTGCAGTAACCAACAAACTGGTGTATAACTATGTATGTTTCTTCCCCCTTCATCAAATTGGGGGCTTCTTGGGAGCGAGGATTTTATCCGACTTCTCACTTATTCTCATTATCTAACACAATGCCTAATCAGGGACTCTTCATGCATATGTTCTCACTGAATGCCTGGATTTACAGTGCAGGGAGGGTCTGAGGTTCCCCACTTCTGGAAGAGAATATTTCAAAGACTACAAGATAAAGCTGATAACAAACGAAAACATGAAAGAAAAAACAACTCTCTCCTAAGACGGCAAACAAATTGCCTAGAACAATCTCTCCTCTGAGGCAAATGTTCCACCTTTTTACCCACCTGTTGTTCAATACTGAGAGCCTGTGGCTGGGACTATCTTCTTCCAGCCAAGTTAAGAAATCTTCAGCATCTTGATAAAATGTGAGATCAGAGAAAGGGGAATTCAAATTAGCAAGGACCTCATAACACTTCACTGCACTCCAAGGCATGGTATTGGGCAAGTGGGTGAGGGGGGGAGGGGAGATCTGCCAGCATTAATATCTCATTACTTATGGCTCCACTGGGCTGAGAGGTAAGCACTGAAATAAGTGTCTCAGGGATATATTCGCTTGGGGGCAGCAATTCTGCCTTTCAGAGTGTGATGGACAAATTCCATTCATTCCCTTGACAGAAGGAAAAATAAATATAGGGACATTTATTTAGTGTAACAAATTTCACAGATTTTAGAGACCATCTGTCTAACCTCTTTAACATAGGATAGCAATTCAGAAGCAGAGGCAGAGGATCTGCCAGGGCCCTAGCCTCCTGACTACTCTTCACTGGCACTTGTCATTTATTCTATAAATCTTTTGGATTAGAATAGTGCCTACAGGTCAAAGTCTAAATGTACTGGCTTGTCATTGAAGGCCCTTCAGCCCTGATCCTAACTCACCTTTCCACTCTCATTTACTGCTTCTTCCCCAGCTGTCTTCCAGCCACAATGTACGTTACTCACAGTTTCTGAACATTCCATGTACTTTCACATCTGTATGCCTTTGCTAATGCCATTCCCAATGTTTTAAATTACATTTCCTTCTTTAACTATCTGGAAAAATCTTACCTATCCTTCAAAATCTAGTTCAAATGTTGCTTCCTCTTTGAAAACTTCCAAGATGTTCAAAGGCAGAGCTACTATCTCCCTGCACCATGTTTATAGCACTCTCCATATATACCTGTTATTGCAATATATAAGTATTTGTTATGACCATATATATATATATATAGAGAGAGAGAGAGACAGACAGACAGACAGATATGTATAAATGTAGGTTTTGTTGCTCAGAGGAGGGAGTTATCCTCATTTAAACTTATCAGGGGTATGTGAAAAGCAAATACTGTTGTCATGCAAATATTCATGCAGACCAACATTGGGTCATGCAGTGAGTACCCAGAATAACACGACAGTCCCAAGCATTTGCATCTCCTTCTCAAGTCCAATATTGGTGTCATTTCCATTTGCATATGTCAGAAACACTAGGGTATACAGTTTATTTATGAAGCTAAAAACACTTTTCATAACATCATAATTCAACTTTCATTTATAACATGCAGTTTATATATATGTATATATATATACACACACACATACTCATTGTTATGAAAAGACAATGATATGTTTACATTAAAAGTAATAGGCTTTGTATTAAGAGGCCTTCACAGTTGGTTTTTGTTTGACATGATGGTGGATAATCAACTGCTTTGGTGTGCCAAAGAAAGAAAGAACCTTTTAGGTTGGGTAGGCAGGGAAAGCTTGAAGTCAATAGTTTGAAATCAACTATCTTATGTTTATCTGTATTTTACAAAATTCAATCGTATCATTTATATTTTTCTACCATCACAAGAGACTGTGGAATGAGCATTCTTCTCCCAATTTCATTAATGAAGAAATAAAGGCTTGGAGGGGTAAAATGACTTCTTCAATAGATCAGTTCATAAGAGCTGGGGTGCCTGCATCTGATTGCTCTGTAGTCTTTGCTACATTCATTTTTGAAACATGCCACAGGAAAAATCAAATGGAAGAGAAGGAAACAGGCATTAGAAACTAGAGGCCCATCTGAGGTATGTCCTGCCCACCTGACCACACAAGGGTATAGTGAAAGCTGGTGGCTGCTCCTTTAAACTCTCTTCTCCTCCTCTTCTTGGGCATATGGACATGCTAGATTTCTATGCTTACTTCCACTGCAACAAGTTCTAGCCATATGACTAAATTCTGGCCAGTGGAATGTAAATGAAAGTGCTATGTACAACTTCAGACCCAGGCCTTAAGGCAGTAGCCTTTCTCTCTGTATGCTTTTTTCTCCTACCACTAGTTGAGTCTTGAAGGGATGCAAATTTGACTGTGCATATGACTACACTGCCCTAGGTGAAGGTAGATTAAGTCATTGGAAGGAACATGGGTCTCCGAATAAACATCAGGGATGGGTAGAACTGGCAGCCAACCAAGATTGCTGAATTGAGAACCATTTTGCAAAAGATAATTAAACTGATTCTTTCTTTAAGTCCCTATATTGCTAGGTTTCTTTGTTATAACAGCCTGCCCTTACCATAACTAATACTCAGGGGCACATACTGAAGAAGATGGCCACAGAAGAGGAAGCTCAGGGGAACATGGAGGCTACCAGAAGATTTCTCCATGGCTCTTCTGAGGAGAGGGAGCAGATGAGCTCACACAGTCCCAGAAGCAGAACCACGACAGACCCATAACTGGTATGAAGAGACAGCACTCACTTTCATAAAAGTAGGAACTTGCTTACAGAGTAGTTCTACCATAGTGAGGTATGTCTTTAAAGGTAATGATCCACCTGTCAGTTCAGGTGTGTGACTAGGGGATGGATGACCTACTGATAGAAATGCTGTAGCCTTAGCTCAAGCTTTACTGTGGGTTTGAACTAGATGGCTTTAAGGTCCCTTCCATACCTTAGAGTCTAGACTACAG